>UELX01000690.1:0-64923 GCA_900480035.1 Eupelmus urozonus | reverse complement strand
GCCTCGCGGCCTTTGCCCTCTCGCTGTAGGGCTCAGGCTCGCACGATGATCCGGCGGCGGTCAGGATGGAACTTTTTTGGAAAGGAGAAAAAAGGTGAAGAGCGCGAGCTCGGCACGCGCCTCTTCACCTCTCCTTTTTTTCTTGTTTTCCTTTTTTTTCTTCTTTATACCCCGGCAGTGCATAAGTCGCTTGCCCCTTTCTCATCTCGAGCGCTGCGTTGTTTTTTTTTTTTGCTCCGCGGCCGGGCTCTACCTTCTTCTTTATCTCTATCTATTTATCTGCGCCGATTTGTCTCTCTCGCACCTCTTTAGCTCCTGGCTTTTGCGTACGCTTCTTTATTCCTTCCTCATTTTTTCTCCTTTGGTTGTTTTGATTTTTTGTTGTTCCTGGCAAGCGGCGCGGCCGAGGAGAAGAAGAGAGAAAGAGCTGAAAAGGCGCACGCGTGGCCCTCCCCCAGTGGGCCCGTGCGCGCTCGCACGGGAGAAATAAGAAATGAAAAGGTGCGCGCACGTCCGCGCGTGTGCAGTGATGTAACCGTTGGAGCAGACTTTTTTATGTATAAGCGCTTCCTATACGGATGTAGAGAGGAGGTGCGCGCAGCCTCGGGCCGACCCCATTGGATTTATGACTGGATGGATTTTTCGAAAAATTCGGAAAAACGAACGACCGGCCGAGCGCTGCGGCTGCCTTCGCTCCTTCCCCCCTGTTCTGCTGCCGGCTTGCCCGTGCGCAGGACAGCTAGCCCTGCTTGGCACGCGCGTTTTTTATGCAGCCATCACATATACACGAGCCGGCTCACCCTATACGGGGCCCTTCCTCCTCTCTCTCTCTCGTAACTGCGCGCGACATTGAAGAAGAGAGAAAAAAATGGATAAAAAAAACGAACAAACCGCTTCCTTTTCCCGGGGTCCATGATGCCGAAACTCATATATAGATATATGTATATACATAGCTATATAGGAAGAAGGGAGAGAAAACGAGCGCGCGCGCGACCGAGCGACCGACCACGCGCCACATGGCCGCGCGCGCGCGCGCATTCGTTTTTTTCGCAATTTTTTCAGCCCTTAAAGCGCTTTGTGCGTCCTTGAGCGCGGCTCTCTGGGCAGCGTCCGGCAACGGATATTTTCGACATCTACAGCTATTTTTCAGGAGCTCTCCGATTTTTCTCATATAAGCGCGCGGACCGGGCAATATTAGATCTCGGCTTCCTCCTCGTCTTCTCATCAGCTACCTCCCCTTTTCTCCGCTTTTGCCCGCGTCGTCATCGCCTCGATATAACCGTCCGCAAGCGCGCACACGTGGAGCCACCAAAAAAGTGCATTCAAATTACTTGCGCCCGAGCAAGCCTCTGCTACGCGCACAATAAGCCGATTCTTTTCCTCTCTCTTTCTCTCTCTCCCTCTCTCGCCCCTACCCCCCTTATCCTTGTTTTTTTTTTTTTTTTTTTTTTGCTCTCATCATTTTTCTTCTTCCTTCGGGCGCTCGGATGGACTTTGGTTTTATTAAGGTTTGACTATAAGTGCGTATATAGGTAAAAAAAGCGCTCAAATTACCAATGCTCTTCTTGAGAAAATACAGTTTTGGCGCATAGAATAACTGATTTTTTATTCCGAATATTATTGTGCTCTTTTTATAGCAAATGTCGCGCAGGTATTAATTTACGCTTCAAATATTTACTATAATTGTACGCGCTTTTCTCACGAAATTACATTAAATATCTTTTCACATTAATTATTATTTTTATACTCCTTTTTGTTGTACGGGTCGTGAGTTAATTAATCAAAAATCAGAAAAACGATTTGCTAATAGAAAATTCGTGGAATAATTTTATTGTAGCAATTATATCGAAACCATCCAATATATCGTTTTGCGTCTTTATTATTCCAATAAATTAAAGCTCTCTATAAATATTCAGTTTTTAAAACGCAATTCAATTATTTTGACTTCATTATTAACGCCTTTTTGCAAACGCTGTCTGGAATTCGTTCTTTAATTTACTTTTCAATTTTCAGCAGCAGTAGCACAAACGTTTTTATCAAGTTTGTAATTTCTTCGTTATAGTTTAATAATGAAGCCAGGAATGAATAATTAATATATGTACATAAATACATATTCATCAAGAAAATAAAAACTCTAGCTTTGTTTTATATAATGATGTGTATTCCTATTAGAGCTATAGTATAAGTATAATTGATCGACTAAATGCAAAAACGGTACTTTTCTCATTTTAGCCAAATATAGCCTTAGAGTGCAGTTGGTAGATGCAATTCGGTAATTATAAAGAACAAGAAAAGTTTAGTCGAATCTTTAGAAGCCATTAAGGATTAAAAAGACGGCCGATAAATCGGATCACCGAGTCAAGCGGCACAATGCACTCGCGGCTTTACGCATATATATCGGGCTCCGTCTTTCAATACATAATGCAGATCCCCGTCTTATTCAAAGCACAATAATTGTCACCTGGAAAACTTATTTTTCCCCTCCTTACTGGCCATTCTTCGCCTGACATTGCGCAACACGCCGACGTTTTTTCCTGCGATTCCTAAATCCATCCGCAGCCTCCAGCCACACACACACACACACACACACACACGCGCACGTTTATACATAGATATATAAGCATATGCAGAGGCTGCATAGTAAGAGAGAGGCGCGCATGCAAGCATTGTAACAGAGAGGATAAGAGGGAAAATTGGAGAAAAGCGAAAAAGGTCGAGCTAAAGGGACTCTTCCCTATTATTCGCTGACGCCTCGTCAATGCTAAATTTGCACACCTAAACGGATTACAGATGTTTTTCAGGCATCGCGCTCTGGCTAAATAAAGCAAAACGCGGACAAATAAAAGCGTGCCGAGAAGAGAGAGGGAGGCAAAGAAAGCGGAAAAACGGAGGACAGCTCGCGTCATTTTCAATGACAGCCATATTCCATGGACCTGTCAATGTAATCCGCCTCTACTAATGCCAGAGTCAGAGCCGTTGTCCCCCGCTTTAATTCTCGACGCTTGCCCTGCAGTCGATTTAAAAAGAGACCTACGGATTACGCTGATTTTTCCTTGGCTCCAATTCGATTTGCTCGGCTGCGGCTGGACAGCGCGCAATTTCAAATTTTTACACGCTCTCCTTTAATACAGTTTTTGCTTTTTCTAAAGAATTGTACACTGTATATGTAAGCAACCTTTTGTCAAGCACGCAGCTACCTTTGATTCCGCCCGTTTTTCTAACGCTTCGGCCCTCAGGTATTACTATATAGAAGCTAGCTTTCTTTTAAACAAGGAAGGCCGGCTCGGTATAATCACATAATGTTGAGAAAGTTATATACTTGTGCGTGCAGCTTACGCCACGCGCATGACCGTAATGCACTTGGCTTGGGAGGATAAAACTTGCTTTAATTAATTTTAACACGTAAATGCTGCATGGCTTATATAAACGTTAATTAATTTTCGAACAATTATTTACTATCATAATGTAAGTATAATAAAAGTCAGAAAGCATAATAGAAGATTCGATTGAACGTAGAGAAATGAAAAATGTGAAAAGTAAGCGCGAGGCGATGAAGAGGTTGTCGGGCCGGTAATCCTCGTTCCTAAAGGAAAGCAATATGTTGATAATGACAAAGGGCTAAGCAAACAGTCGGAGGTGCTGCAGAGAGCGCGCTCGAAAGGAAAACAGGAGCAAGCGAGGGAGAAAGAGAGGGAGGGGAAGGGGGGAAAAAAGAGCGAAGAAGAACCGGACCTTGCGGCTCTATATAGCATGGAGACTTTGTACCCTGCCGCGCTGCACTTGTTCAGCTCGATTTCTGTGCTTGTAGCGCGCGCAATAGCCAGTAGCTCAAAGCTATATGGTCCTTGACTCGATGCCGAGGACGGTCCACCCCCTAAGAACGAGAGAGAAGGAGAAGAGGATCAAAAGTGCCGAGGCCCAATTTTTGTTCTCCTCTTTCGCTCGGCCATCCCCTCGGATGCAGGCTCGAGTTTGTTTGTTTGCTTGTTTGTTTGCCGGATCCGACACGCGCGCGCCCGCGGAGGGCTACCACTGACCGCGCCGCCTCTTCTTCCTTTTTACTTCCGTCGCCTCAGCGGCCCCCCTCTTCTGTCTTATCTGCATCTCTTGCTCTCGCTCCTCGCCTTCTTCCCCGAGCGGCCGCTCACTAACGACTTTTTAATCCTCAGATAGAGACGTATTATATGTACACATACCTGAATACCTGTCCTCTTCCGAGCTTCTTTTTCTTTTTCTTTTTCTTTTCTCTTTCTTCTATTCCTTCTCCTTTTCGGATGTATGCACTTGATAACCAAATGCAGAACGAATCAATTAAGTCGACAAATACAAATTGACTCTTACAAGCCGCGCATAATTGATCTACAAGATGTATGTATCCTCGATTGTATTTTAATTTATCCTCCTCGTACGCGTGCGCCGCGTGTTGTTCTAAAGGCTTCGAGTAAAATTGTAATTAGACATTCCTGACGTAATAATTAAAGAGCGAAAAGAAAAGGAGATTAACGCCGGCGTGCATAAATAATCTTTTTATCGGGATTTCGCGATGGAAAAAATTGCGGGTCCTAGAACGAAAAAAAAAGAATCCAGAGACATTAATTCCCTTAAAATTGTAAGAGCCAAAGATAAAGATAAAAAAGTGATAAGTAGCTCTCGAATGACAAAGGAATTTTTTCGAAGCCCAGAGAGTAGGGACGCAAAAAAGCTGCGCGCAGGTTGCAAGTTTAACTCCGTCTCCCTCTCTCGGCTCTCGCTCTCGGTGTATATGCGCGCGTAACCTCGCTCGTTCAGAAAGCCACATCGTAAAAACTTTTTCCTCTCTCACAATGTATCCCTGCACTTATAATCAAATTATGACGTCAAGTGATTTTCAGCCCCGCAAAGTGCTCGCTGCCAGAAAAAACGAATCTCTCTCCCTCTATGTTGGAAAAAACCGGCGCACGTGCGCACATGCGCGCGCGCGCGCGTGTGATGAATGGAGCGGCAAAATATCGCACCTACTCGGCACGCCGAGCGCCAACTAGAACGTGGGATAAATAGTTATTAGGTAAACAGAGAAGAAAAAAAAGCAGGCTCGCAGGCCCGTAGGCGCTCCAAAAAAAGCGCCTTTTTTCGACTTAATCCTCGAGCGGGCGCACACGACTGATTCCTTGCTGCGCGCGCGCGCGCTCTTGTAATCCCGCGAGCGCAAAAAAAAAACACGAGCCCTGAAGTAGGGAAAAAGCGAGAGTCAAGGTGCGTTTTTCCTCTTTCCCAAAAAATGTAGAGAGAAAAAAAAGAGAAAAACACTATTAAGATAAACGGCCCTATTGCCAGCCTTGTTCTGATTTATGACTGTTTTCCATGTAGCGGCCGGCCTGTGGCTTTCTTAACCAGCAGATGCTTATTTTTTCTTTGCCATCCCTTTCGTAAAAAATGAAACACAAAAGCTACTGGATGTGCCCCCTGTCGGCGTGATGATCCATATTTACAAGCTCATGAATACATTTATTTTTAAAGCTCATTAATTTCTTATCAGTGCGGTGGCTCACTGGCAACTTTATAAATCGCTCAGTGCTGAGTTATTTTCTCTATAGAATATATTTATGTTGGCGTTACTTTGTACTTTTCACTTGGAGTCTCAATAAATCGTGGGTATATAGAGACACACAACTATTCTTTGCGTGAAATCAGAGCAGAAGGTAATGGTAATAGGGATACCGATATAGATATAGAAAGAAAAAAAAAGCAAAAGCAGTAGCTGGATGGGAGGAGCCTGGAGCGCTCGGCACGCGCGCTCTCGTGTGCAAAGGGTTTTGAAAAAGCAAAGAAAAGGAGAAAACACGTGGTGCGAGTAGCCGATCGCGTGGCATAATCGGCTGTTACAGCAGCCCGAGATCAAGGGACTTACGAGCTCGGCGCCCTTTTTTATTTTCTCCTTCTTCTTCTTCTTCCTTTTTTTTCTCTCATTCTTTCGTTCGGCCGACCTTTCGTCGCTGATCGATCAGCTAGGTCTATCGGCGCGCACTCGGGCCCCGGCGCCGCGCTCTGCAGCTTTGAGAAGTAAAAGCCGAGAATAGGTAGCTGGCCGGGGCGAAAAAAAGGAGAGCGCGCGCGCGCGGCTCTTTGATACTTCCGATCTGTGTAACACCTTCCATTGAATCGGCAAAGTAGGCAAGCATCGGGCGCGTGCGGGAAAAAGGCTTTTTGAGGCTGCGCGGCCCCCGAGAAATCAGGGGACCGGGACCTAAAAGACTACTGCTAGCTCGGAGGCATTCAACTGCCAATTGAAAAGGCCGAACCCTTTTGCGGCGGCCCAAACGGCAATAGATTTTCCCCGATAGCATTGTTCTGCTCTCTCGCGCTCTCTCTCTCGCTCTCGGGGGGCCTCGTCCCGGCAACTCGTATATTGAGCTATCAAAATATTAAGGCCCGAGGCGCACACGCTCTCTTTCTCTCTCTGCCTCCCTCCATCGATGCAGCGAGCATCAGGTGCCCGATTTCGCCGCGCGCGCGCGCCTCGGCCTGTCCCATTGTTGCGGATCGACTCGTGCGCGCTCCTTTTCTCTCTTCCGATCAAAGGGAAAAGCCCTGCGTGCGTGCAGGCACTCGCTCCTATGTATAGACACGAGCGACGATAGAGAGCGGGAGAGGGAAAAAAAAGGATTGCCTGGCTTGTTAGGCTCATTGATTGGTGAGAGAGCGCCGGGATCGATCGGCTGCGACAGTGATTGACTTTTGCCCTTTAGTCTCGGCTTTCGGCGCCTCGCCCTCTTTCATATTTTTACATGCTTATTATCCTATATGTACATTCTTCTCTTACTCTTTTTTTTCCCTTTCCTCACCCTCTCGCTCCAGAGCTCGCGCTCTGCAGGTGCTCCATTATTGCGCTCCTCGATTATTGTGCATTCAGCCCTTACCATTTACCGCGCGATTAATCAGCCGCGTATAGTCAGCATGTCAATCTTATCGACACTATTTCACACTTTTTACTTACCACTATACCACTTTCACACCGGCTAATCTTTTAATTGATACCTCAATATTTTTTAACTCCAGCCTCCTATTTATTTAAACAACCTGCGGCCCAATAATTTTATTTCTTATACATTTTCATTTACTTAAATTTTAATATTTTTTTCAATCACTATTAAAATGTCCGTGCGTGCATCATATTCATACAAGTATCGAGGAAACGCTCAGATCGTTATAATAACGTATCCGCCGCCGATGAACCGTTTGGACCTCTCAAAAATATATATCAACTGCCCAAAGAAGCAAATGTACGTTAAAAAAAGAAAAAAAAAGTCTATAGAAAGAAAAAGGCACTTGAATGAAAGGTGGAAGCGGAACCGACCGTTGCCTTACCGGACACTGGACCACCAGCATCAGCTTGACCGGAGCATCTACATATCCAAGCGAGCGTTCCTCGCCAATTTCTCGAAAATCCGTTTAAAATAATCCTCATCTTTTTGGTCGGCTGACAGATGGACCGGTGTGTATCTATAAAACGAATTCGGGTCGTCGGTCATTACTTTTTTTCTCGCTCCTGTTGCTTGTATATTTAAAGTGAGCGGTGAAGAAAAAAAAGATGCAGGTCGGCGTTGGTCGACGTACACGTATATATACACAATGAGTGGGGTCAGATCTGGCAGGAGAGAAAGAGGGGCGGGGGGGGGCAGAGTCACCTGGCTCGTCCATCGTGACGTCAGCGTAAAAACACGTCCCCCGTATGTAGCGGGGTGAGCGCCGGACCCCCGAAATAGAGGCGAGGGCAGCGCGTATAAGTGGGTCCGAGCAAAGCGCTAGACCCCCATGGATTCCCATGAGGTCGGAAGGTGCGCCGGCTCTTTATGTATGCATGCGCGCCCCCCGTGCAAAAAACAACTATGAAGCCAAGGGGAGAGCGAACCTTCAAAAATGTGAAAAAAGCCAACCCCCCAGCCTCTCCCGTACCCAAATCGGAAGCATCTCTTTCTCTCGATTATGCAAGATAATATATACGTGAAGCCCTCCAGCAGTCACTTCCTGAGCGTGAGAGAAAAAGTTGCGAGGAATTAGGAAAGATTCCCGCGCGAGCCTGATGATCGAGTGGATGGGAGAGCGACGATGGACACACAAAAAAAGAGAAAACACCCCTTAAAAACCCTCACCTGCATTACGATTATTCAAACGCGTATTCAAAATAGCCGTTGGCGATTTCGACGGGAAAATATTCAAAGCGACTAAACGACATGAGGGTATATTCGGCGAATCTGCGTGCGCGACGCATAACTTTACTTTTCACTTTACCTAGACGAAGATCAAATCTTCGGAAAATATGCACTCTCACAGCTCTCAGAATCATCAAACAAATTTTTAAACCTTGTCTTTCCTACAGTTTTATCGAAATTCATCTATGTAACATGCAATTGAAAGTTAATTAAATACGATTCATTGACTTATATAACAATACAAACAAATATAGCTAAAGCATTAAAATTAAGTAGGAGAAAAGAACTTGAATATTAACATAAAATGGTTAAAAATGGATACTTATAGCCTACCTTTAAATCAATTAATTGATTGATCATAAATAAAAAATTTTTGTAATTTTTTAAAATAATGAAAATTCTAATGTTTCGTAATTTATTTATAACTTTTAACTGGATCATTCGTTTTAATTGAAACTTCTTTTAAATTAAAAATCAGTTCATTAACGAAAATTTTTATCTATCGGGAATTTGTTAATCTCCTGAAAAACGAAGCATTTACAAATTGAAAAATGAGATGTTTTGCAATAATTTTTTGTATTAAATTCTTATGATAAAAAAGTAGTGACGAAAGCAAATAGCTTAAGTCACTTTTCTTTTGTTCCAATGCCGTTTTCATCATTTTTTTGACCTTCAGAATAAGATAAAATTTTTCTGAAAGGGCCAGCTTTAAAAAATTTCTTGCGATTCTGGAATCCCTGAAAGTGCATATTTTCCAAGAATTACATATATAGGATGTTTTGCTACTCCATGTTACCTGATATTGATGAATATCAATATTTTTCGTTGTACGGTTTTCTATATTAAAAAGAACAGAAGTAGAATAAATCAAAAGATCTTATTACGCTCACATTTAATAATTCACTTTTTAAGTAACTGATGTAACTGCATGAGTGAATTATTAAATAATCTTTTTCAATCTTTTCAAATTGATTATTCATTTTGTTTGCTTTTATTTATTTATTGTATTACTAATGTTAACAAAAATAATTACTAATGAAAATAAAATTTAATAATTTTATGGATAATTTAATTATTTTAAAAAAGTCAAGTGTACAGAAGTAAGAAATCTTTTTTTATATAAGTGCAATTTATTTATGGCGTTTAAGGGAGGAGGACTGAGTTAAAAGCGGAAAATTGAGAATAATGCATTTGTTAATAAAAAATTTACTTTTTTACTTTTGTACGTACAAATCAATTTATTTATCATAAATTTGTGCATTTTTAGATAATCGAGGTTTATTCAAATCATTATATTATTTATATTGATTTCCAAAAAATGATTATACATACTATGCTTATACAACATCATAAGAGTCCTCTTTGTTGAAAATAGTTGACATTGATTAACCAAATGAGTTTTGGGATGCAAAAATTCATTGTTATAATAAGTATATACATATAAACATTTTTAAACAATATTATCTTTTAAAATTTGTAGAAAATGAAATGTCACTAACATAAAAAAAAAGAAATTTTAATTTTTTCAACGTGTCTCGCGCGTAATCAGTGTAGAGACATAACAAGAAATAATTTTCAACCTACTAGAATTCATTTAATTAATCAATGCCAAATATTTTCAACAATAAAGGACTTTTTTTGAAATTTGAGTATATATAAGCATTTTGTGTAAAATCAAGATAAATGATATATAATTTAGGATTGAATAAGTCTAATTACTTAAAAATATATTTTAATATAAACATATAATTTATGATGAATAAATTGATTTTTATTGATAAGGATAAAAGAATTAATTTTTTATTTTAAATGTATTATTGTCTGAAAATTATTAAAAAAATAAAAAATAAAGATAGTTTCGATAAATAAATTTTATTTAAAAAGTTGATAAATTCGATGGAGAATGATATTTGCAAGCGTAAATAATGTTAGATTGCAGATATGTTAAAAATATAAAATTTCTGTTTTAACATTTTGTTGAAAGCAATCAAGTATGCAAAAGCAAATAAGCCATTCCGGGCAGTCATCGCGTAGGATCGATCTTTGGAAAAAAGTGTGTTTGCTCTTATCCACGCTTAAATCCATCTCGTTTAGGGGTAACATAAAACGCTTTAGTATATAGAGAAGGATCGAGCAAGTATAAATATAAGTAAGTAAAAGCTTATATAAAGACAGAGAGAGAGAGAGAGAGAGAGAGAGGTGGGGTGGGGTGGGGAGTTAGTGCAGTAGCTGGGAGTATACGGCAATAAGCGGAGGAAAGAAAAAAGGGCCTGGGCTTTAATCTGCAATCGGTCTCAGACCGGGCCAACAATGGGCCGCTACGTGTGGGCCCACCGCCGCTAAGAATAGAGGCCCCAATAAAAGTTTAGTGTTTTACCGCTCGTGCGCGCGGCCAAATTAGAGGGGAGCCACAGGAAAAAGCGAAAGGGTAGCGCGCGCGCGCGCGCGTCCGGACAACATAAACGCCGGCCTGCGTCCAACTCTCTCACTTACTCTCTCTCTCTCTTTCTCGCTTTTATACAAACGGCACCCCCTCCAACTCTATCCCTCTCGCTCTTTGCTCGCTCCCCTGCGAAGCGTGCGCTCAAGGGACACTTTCCAGCGAGTAGTGCACTGCTCGCAAACTGCCCCTCGCACCTCTTTCCTCTTCTCTCTCTCTCTCTCTCTCTCTCTCTCCCTCTCTCTCGCTCGCGCGCGCGGCTTAGGAGCTTACCAGAGGATAATCCTTTCTCTCTCCCTCTCGCTCTCGGCCCGATGACGACGCCGAGGAGATGCGCGCAACTGTCCCCCTCGTGCGCGCTGCACTCTCTTCGTTAAGTTTTGAGCGGCCCCTTTTTTTCATCCCGAGCATCGCCCAGGCCTGGCTGAAAGGATTAAAATAAAAAAAAAAAAAAAAGACGCGAGAGGACTCGCAAAGCAAAGTGCCCGTAGGCGCATCAGAAAGTAAAATTCGGCAATAAAACCGTAAACGAAGAACGAGCCAAGAGGGAGGAAGAAAGCCGGCAACCCTTTAGCCCCGCGGCAGGGTCAATTTTTTTTCCCCGGGCCTCCCATTTTTTTCGCCACCATCCGCCAGCGTGAATCCTTTGCTTTGCTTCCAGCTCGCGGGCCGATCCATTCAGCGCTCGGGAATTCACTGTCAACGCCTCTGACTCACGGGCCGTCCACTTCCGTCTTTCCATCTGCGCGCGCGAGCCTCCCTTTTTTTCGTCAATTTTTTTTTATTCAAACACTCCGGACTGCAGTAGAATATATATAATGGAGCGATTTTTTTCGGCGGATGTCGCGCAGCGTGCAGGCGACAAACGGAAATGATGCCTCTCCCCGTTTAAGACGCGGCCCTCTTAATTACCCTACTTATCCCTTTCGTCCTTGCGGCTCCCGAGTCGTCAGCCGCGCAGTTTCACGAGCGTATATATATATACATATATACAGCTCGATAAGCGGCCAGCGGCGCACTTTCGAGCGCGCCGAGATTTTTTCTTATGCTGCTGCAGTGTCGCGCATTGATCATTGTTGCAGACTCATTTAACGCCCCCAGGATATCCAGAGCCCGGCGATTCCTTACACTTCTTGTGTGTTTACATTTCACTTGCCGCTTCAGTGCCGACGTCGGATTTTACGCCTTTTCTACGAATTTTTTGCAATTTCTTCTGGAGCCGCTGCTGCTCTACTCTTTCTGCGCTCGCCGCTACTTTCCTCTTTCTTATTGGAAATAGCGGTGCCGCAGCTATTTGCGGTCGGGCATTTTTTCCCAGCATAAATAACATTCTCCTCGAGTCGTGAAAAATATTCCACTCCTACTAATCCAGCAGCTGCAAAGACGAGCAAGTACTTGTAATTTAATTACAGCATGACTCGCCTCATGATTTTTACAGCGACCAGCTCACTGCTTTGACAAATAACAAATTTTTGCTGCATTAAAAACATGCATGAAGCTGCATTAGAGTGGTAAAAGTAAAAATAGAATTAGGAGCGAGGAGAGCCGCGCGCTAAGCCGCTCGGCCCCCGAGGGCTGCGGAGGAATCATAAAAATAAACTCGTCAATAAAATCGTAAATCCTGGGCGGAAAAATCGGGGAGTCTTTGGTTAGCCACAACAAGTAGGAGCTGTAAAGCTGGCCCGCGAGGGAGCTCGTAACGGGAAAAACGCGCCTAATACCCATAAGGCCTCGCGTTTCGTTGTACAGGAGCAGCTCACAAGGCGAATATATAGTTATGTGCATAACGCAGAGCGCGAATCGGCCTCGGGGCTGCTTTTTTCCCTGTGCGCTTGCGCTTAGGAAATCAGGCCCTTCGCGCTCGGATCCTCGATCGAGATGATCGACAAGCATAAAAGAGTGACGAGGCCGAGCGGTGCAGCTAGCGCGGCAAGCGTCCTTCACGCCGGCTTTACCTCGCTCCGCCGACGAATGCACTTCTTTTTTAACTTTAAATGTGTGTCGTTTCGCCATGGATTGTCCCATTTGCTATTTTGTGTGATAAAATTTAGAAAAATGTTGGTTGGGCCGTGCTGAAAATGAAGTATAGTGGCGTAAAAAAGGAAAAAAGGTGGTAGAGGGTAAAAAAGCGAAAGTACGTTGAGAAATGTTGTTGGTTTGCAGAGCAGCAGAGCAGCAGAGGAGCAAGAGAGGAAGGGCTCACCTTGAAAGGAGAGCAGTGCTGATTAAGTTACTCGTTGTAGTTAGTGTGCGGAGAGTGAGCGAAGAGGCCGAGAGGCTCAGCGTAAATAAGTTATCATTTAGGTTGAAGGTACTGGCGCAAGAAAATAAACGGCTCAAAGGGTTAAGCAAGGTGAAGCAAGGCCATAAAACACTTATATATTTATGAATAATAAAGTAAAATAAAATAACGACCCCCCGAGGCCGTGCTGAAGGTGGCAGTTGTAGGGACATGCACCCTATAATTATGCTTTTTCTTCTTCCTCGTAACGCACGCACGGCTAAAACGTATCCCGAACTTTCCCCGGGAATGCGTAATGTTCACAGACGATTATAGGTCCTGAGCCTGCGCTGCGCCCGCAGAGAAACGAACCAGCGCCAGCAAGCAAATTACTGCCCTCTCCCTCTCCCTCCGCTCTCTGCCCCGCTCGCAACTTTTGCAAAACTTCGTAATTGAATAATTGAAGCGCCAAAGAAAAGGAGAAAGCGAGAACAACGAGAGCGCCCGCACCAACACACACACTAGCCCGCAGCTCCCAGATAAGAGTCACACGTATATTCCTCGCAAGCGAGCAAGCGCTGACCGTGAAACAAAAAGCTCAGCTTAATGCCCTCCTCGCGAAAATTAGAAAAAGCTTCACTTATTTATCAGCGACCAAGAGAGGATCGATTTTTTTTCCCTCCCTCAGCTGCTCTTTTAATAGCCCGCCGCGCTATTCCCTTTTTTCCCCGCTATTATTCAATTTTTTAGAGACTTTTTAAGTAATTAGCGAGGGCGCGCTTCTCGGCGATCTATTTTTTTCGCTTTCATTAATGTTTTCGTGCCCCGCGCTCATTGCCGCCGCCGTCGCGATATACCCGATTGCTCTCCTTTTGCCCGCTCCAGCTACTGCAGACACTGCACCGGCTCGCGCTGACTATCCAAGCGATTTCATCGCTCAGTCATGAACTTGAATAATTGAATTATCATTTGGATAATTGTGCGATACAGTAGCTGTAGCTCTACTTATATATAGCGAGCAAGAGAGCGCAGTTTAATTAATTTAGGTTTATTCAAGTGGGCGTCGGTGCCAGGTCGATTTAAAAGGACGATTATTAATGGAACGTCGATTTTTGAGGAGCGCGCGCGCTCACGAATCATTAAACACAAGTCAACTCCAGTCGCGATAATGCAGGCTCGCTTCGCGATCGAGGCAAGTATAACAATAAGGCGTGCCCCGGAATAATAGCCTCGGCTCGATATATGTAAACGCGCGCTTTCTCACCTCTCGGCGCGCAAGCGGGCCCGGAAAAGTCATTAGGCAGGCGCGCTCGGTGGAAAGCCTCAGTGGAAATTTCGGCGCTCTGAAAAAGCAGGCAAACGACAGGCGGGATGGTGATTATCATAAAAATCATCGCAGGGAGGAGTGGATCATAAATCTCGAGACATTTAAATCAGCCGCTCTCTGTCTCGGAGCGCTAATTCCCCAAGTTGAGGTGAGCGTGATTGATTATCGGATAGCCGAGCAATTAGTACTTCTCGAGGGCAATCTTGGCTTCCGGTCCATCGCTCCGCGCTCTCGCAGACTCTGCAGCCGAGGCGTCGGCGTCTAAGAGACACTATCCCACGGTGCGTCTCTCTCGCTTCTACATATATATATAGATATAGCTATCCTCCCTTTCTCTCTCTCTCTCTTTCTCACTGCGCGCTAGCCCCCTCCTATATATGTATGTGTGCGTGTGTATATATGCATATGACGCAGCGCGCGCAGGAAAATTCGTTCAAGAGGCCTCGCTCTCTCTCTCATTCCCCGGTATATAGCGATGGCACACGTGTGGAGCGATCCGCGCGGATCCACCGATTTAGACGCATGTGAGCGGGGCAGAGCTCGGCGGAGCGACTGCTGTATAAATGAAGCTCTGCGACGAGCTGGGCGCGCGCGCGGTCATTAATCTTCCGATTTAAGTAGACGACAATATTTGCATATCGGGTTGCGCGCAATTTTTCGCTTTCTGATCGATCATCCGCAGCTCTCATTTCTCGATCTGTCTATGCGCGAGAGCGAGCGAGCCTCGGGATAGCGGAGAAATTCGTCTTGAGAGCTTTTAGCCCGCCACTGGCACGCATTGTCATTTAAAGTATATAGCGCGCGACGATCGCGGACCGTTGAAATTAGGGCGACCGCCCCAAGTCCTCTAAAACTTAGGGAGCCTGCGCGCTGCAGAAGGAGAAAAGAGGGGGCATGATGGGAGAGCGAGAGAAAGACGAAACATAGGGAGAGTAGCGAGTTAAACAAAAAATGGCCTGGACGAGGGGATGGATACGCGCTGGCCCGGCACACTGCGACCTGGACCATATGCAGATTAGGCACACAGATGCTTTTATCGCGCGCAAACGCGCAACCGTTCGAAAAATCCGGTTCTTTTTTTTTGCACTCCCTCCCCTCCCCCCTCTCCCTTATTCCGACGGGGGAAAAAAAGTGCGTTCATTCAAGAGGGAGCCAAGCGTCCACTCTCCCTCTCTTGCTTTTTCTCGCTGCGGCTGATCGCCCGGACGGACAATTACGCATATGTATGACCGCGCGTTAAACAACATTCCCCAGGTGCCGCCGCCGCCGCCGCGAGGGGCGACTACACCGCACCCGCTCAGTCTTCCTTTTTTACGCGCTCTCTCTCCCTCTAAGTACATACGTGCGCTCGCCCTCGTACGCTGGACTCTCTTTTGGCGCGTGCTACTGCTTTTTTTTTCCTTTTTTCAACCCGCTGGACTCTATCGTTTTTTCAAGATTGACAATTTTTTTCTTACGCCCTTCCTTCCGCAACCTGCACTCACGAAAAAACTTGTTAGGCTCGCTTTTTTACTGCAACTTGTTACTTTCCTCTTTTTATGCGCGTGCGGCCGATAATTTGACTTTCTTTTCTCTTTACCGCAGAAAGTAATCTTGTTTTTGTACTTTGAAATTGCATATATATATATATGACTTTGATTTTCAAATATCGCGGGCCGTGTATCGGTACAAGTTACATTAACCTTATTTGTCATGGTAATGAAGACACTTGTTGAGCCTCATTGAATTTCTATCACTGAATTCAGCCTCCCGAAAGATCAATAGAGCCACACCTGCCGATACTTTATATATACATTCCCTATATGAATTAATGCATAAGAAACTTTATACGCGCGCGCATTGAAACATTAATATCGACTTCATGATTTTATTGATAAATTCTCTCTTATACATAATAATAAAAGATTCACAAGAATTTTCCATGTGCGTCTTCACTGTGTAGCATTAGCGATGGAAATTTTTTCATTCATCGAATTTTAACGATAAAATACAGTAAATTTTTTCCCTAGTTTAATCAAGAAATGTAACAAAAACAGTGCCATAAAAACAGGCAGAAAGCACTTTTGTTTATCAAAATTGAATATTCTTGTAAATATGCGGAAGGGTAAAAATAATAAATTGTAAACGTTGTTTTTAAGTAATTGTTCGAGTAAACAAATACTGTAACGTTTACGTAGCGCTTGCCGTAACGAAGAATATTAATTAGAAACTTTTCGAGAGCTTGGAAAAATAGTTTTGAAATCGAGAAAAGCTAAAAAATGTTCCTTGCAAAAACAAACGCCGAAAACGAACTTTTATTTCGGGCCCGAGAAAAACTTGACACAAGTTTCAAATCGTTCGGCTCTTTTTCCCCTGCAGCCGACGCACCAGCTAGCCAAAACTTGAAAAAAGCGTAGCCTTACTTGGAAGAGTATATTTTTCTCCGCTCGCATTTCAGATTGAAAAAGAGCGTATATAGGTGCGCTGGGCTGAGGAAATCACGAATCGTAGTGCGCGCGAGTGTATATATAATATAAATGTGAACCGCGGTAGCAACGTGTAAATTTCACGCTCGGATCTCGGGCGATCGAGGCCGCAGAGAAAGAGAATAGCGGCGACTTTGAAGCGCGTGCGGGCCTAAAACGAGCAAAATCGAAATGACGCTTCGATGCTTTTCGGTATTGGATTCTACAAGGCTTGCAGGTAGCAACGCTCGCACTGTATATTCGGTCTGCAATTATTTCCTCTTTTCTCTCTCTCTCTCTGTTTAGCCGCAGCCGAATTTCAGCTCGCAAAGAGCCCGATAGGGCCTATCAGTATAGGTGTGTGTGTGTGTGTGTGTATAGAGGTAGAACCGCTTGCGAGTACCGGTCGAACGGCGCTGCAGCATGTAAACGCTTGCCGCTTGGCGAGCTACTCTCTTAAGGACGGTCCACGCTTGGTTGCCCCTAATCATAATAAACGTGCCAAGGTGGCTAGTTGCGCGCGCGCGGTCACCTTAAAGCCGATTTCTATCAGCGCGCGCGCGCGCTAGCTACTCGAAGAACGCGCCCGCCTTCTTTATTCCCTTTCTCTCGCAGTCTCCCAAGAGCGCGAGCGCAAAAGAGAGCCAGCTTTTTTTCTCGCAGCTCCTTTCCTACCAATATTACCCGAGATATTACGCGGCGATACTTTGCTATAATGACGGACTCCTTAGACCGATCTCGATCTCGATCTCGGCAGCCGCAGCGATTCGGCTCTTTTTCTCTCTCTCCCTCTCGCTCTCTCTCTCTCTCTCTGCTTCTCGCCACGCTCGAGGACTTCTCCCGCGTTTGCTAATGCAGCCGCAGTCGTCCCCCGTGTGCTGCAGCTCAGGCTCGCAGCGCGCAGATGTCGGACACCTCGCGCCGATGCTCTCCCGAGCTTTTCCGAGAAAACTCATCTGCGGCTCTCTTTCTCTTGGCTGAGTTCATTATGGAGCGAGAGCAGAGCGATTCGCGCGATATCACGCAGCGATGCCTCGACATAATATAATGCCTTCTTTCAGCTCTCTCTCTCTCTCTCGCGATTTCGCCCTCCTCTCTTATTTCACTGACACTCGGACCCGAAGAAGCGCCGATGCATAAAGCAGACAGCAGCAGAGCCGAGCCTGCACACATGCGCCCTCAGAAGAGCGCGCAAAAACGCCACGGACATGTGGCACGCCGCCCGCGATATTTTCAGTTTTTTTCTTCGCCTCTCTCCCGCGAGCACCGAATCTCGCTTGAACCGATTCTCTCTCGCTGCGCGGATACTTCACGTTTATATTTCACGTTTTATGCAGCTGCAGCTAATCCTTTCTTTTTCTACTCCTTCCTTCTTTTTACGCATACTTTCCGACATTCTCACGCGCGCACCTCCTTATATACCTTTCTATCATCATCTCCCTAGTTTGGCCCCCGCGCATTTTTCCTTAGCTCACTTTCGACAGCCAGCCCACCGTGATAATTTTTCGAGTTCCGCGCCTGTAATTAGCCGCTCGATTATTTTGTCGTTTCGGTAGGTAAAAAAGAGGCAAAGCAGGGATCGTTGCCGAGCATTACGGGGGGAAAAAAAAAAGTGGAGAGAAAAAAAAAGAAAAAGAGGATCCAGAGAGCGGTGCCCGTGGAGAAAAAAGAGGCTGGATCAAGGAAAAAACTTACCGCAAGAGGAAGACGTAACGTCGACAAAACATTTTTTTCTCCCAGTTAGCTTTTTCTCCGGCGAGGATCGAGCCACTTGGATGATGCTCCCGCTATACCTGTACGGGATGTACGCCAAAAAAAAGCCAGCCATGGAGAATCCGAGAATTGTGTAACACGCGGGAGGGAAAACGTTTTCGGTCAATCGAGCGTGCAAGTATGTTCACCCCGTTCAAACTGCTCCGATATGCCTGATTTTTATCTGACGTTATAATTGACGACTCCTCGACTATTTAAAGATTGTAGTAACGAAACGATAATTATACCTATGAACACATTTTGAAAATCTAACGAACACACTCAATTGAAAGCGCATATAATAGAAATACTTTTTCTGACCGGCGCCTTGATTAAAAAAAAAAAAGAAGAGGGACAGGGAGTTTTTCGCGCGCGCTGTAAGCCGGCTGTTTGCACGTCCCCGTCCTTTGAGAAAGTCTTGGCTCGCTTGTTCCCCTTATATATATATATATGTATATGCCTTGTCCCTACAGCCAGCCCTATGGGGTTCAGCTCGCGTGCGCCCTTTCTCTTTCTCTTTCTTTCTCTCCCCCGTTCTCGCTTTCATTCTCTCATTCTCTTTGACAAAAAAGCAGCGGCGCACTTGCAAAGCGAAAAACTAGTTGGCGCGCAGGCGTAAATTCGCGATTTACAAAGCGACTGGCTTGCAGCCGAGGAAAAAAATACAGACAAGCGGTCGCGTGGACAAACTGGACAAAATTGATAATTCCAGTGTTTATGTTTGAAAAAATAAATTTGTATTTTTACGGTGAACGCTGTGTCAGAGTTGCGGCCAGATGAAAAGAATAGCAATCTATAAAAGAGCAAAGGGGAAAGATCCTGAGGTGAAAAAGTGACGGGATAAATTCGCTTTTTATTTATCAATAGAAAGATGCATGTAAACTGATACTTATAGAAAAGAAAAAAGTGAGATCGAGAGAAAAAGTTTGGGTTATTGGAGGGGGAAAGGGTCGTTCTCTCCTGTAGTTGAATCGGGCGAGCTGGAAAGAGCCTGTTATGGAGACGTTACACGGCTCCCTGGGCATCTGACAAATTTCCCCGGCGACTTTTCAGAGAGTTGTACATAAACGCGGTAGCGGATAGACACGCGCTTCGACAATTATTACGCTGCAAGTTCGGAGCCGGCGCACGCACCTATCCTCTGTGTACGGAACATCTTAGGATTTTCAAAGAGCGGCTCGTGCCAATTTTTCTAAGGGAATCGATGCGTCATTTTCTCCGCGGCTGCTGCTCGAGCCGATCATCATTTTGTCCTCTTCTGGATACACACACACACACACAGCGACGTGAGCGCGAGAAAACGAGGAGAGCCGAGGCCGCAGAAATGATTTTCGACTCGGCAACATCTCATTCACCATATTTATTCTGTCTCTCCCTCGTTCTTTCACTCCTCGCTGCTCTCTTTCTTTCTCCCTTTCTTTTACCATTTTTTTCTGCACAATGACTTCCTTTTTTTCAACTTTATATATAGCGATGCGGCTTCTGGCTTGTGCGCAAGCAAGCAAGATTCAATTTTTGTTCAGTAGTTTCTTTGCATTAAAAAATAGAGAATTATAAGCTCGTAGTCTTGAGATTTCATAGATTACTCGTACAATTATAATTGTATGATAAAGTAATAAATATATAAGATAGTAGGTAAAATATTTTGAAAATTGCGTTGAAAAGTCGCGAGACCTTTAGACTGTTGTAGAGGAAAATGAAGACTATAGGAGATTAGTAATAATAGCAAAAGGCGTATTGGAATAATGTTTATTTGCCTCGTCAGAATCATTGATAATCGACGAGGTCAAAACACTGTTGAAAATAAGTAGAGGTATATAAAAATTGGGTAAAAAAAAGGGACGTGTTCATCCGCTTATTTCCTGTTTCGGTGGCGGCGGCGGCGCACTCGCTCCCGACTTTTTAACTACATAATACGCGCGCATCGGCAATCAAGATTTTTTTTGTCGGTCCACCTTGGCGTTTTTTTCTCTCCATTACGTACCGTTGTTTTTTTCTCGTCGTCGTCGGCTTCGGCGGCGGCGGCTCGAAAGAGCACTCGAGCGCTTCGGCTCATTACAGTAGTTCTCTTTAGAGGTGTTAGATCTTTTCAAAGTTTGCCTCTCCGGTGTCCGTTGCTCGGCTTTTCCGCCTCGTCTCTTCTATGCACGCGTATCATCGAGTCTCTCTCTTGTTCTCTCTCTCTCTCTCCCTGTTCTCGAGGCTTGAGCAACAGAAGGCATCCGGGTATGACGGTGCATTTTTGGCTACGCTCGCCGCCGATCGAACGAGAGAGTATATACTTTCCGAGAGTCACGCTTCCTTGGCTCTCTGTTGCGCCTCGGATACGCATTATCTCTCCTCTCCTTGGTCCCCCCTGCTTCGAATTTTCCCGCGCGCCCGCTCGCTTGCTACTCGATCGGCGCTTACGCGCTTGCGCAATAATCCGGGGCCCTGTAGCCACGGCTAATTGTCTTTCCCTCCGCTCTCCTGCTGCAGCCTCTCCCTCTCTCCCTACCTCTATGCGTGCCTCGCTTCTCTCTCTCTCTATATATATACCTATATACCCACTGAGAATTACGCCGTCGGCAGCAGCACTCTGGCTTTTGAAGAAAAAATCCACCTTTGTCCGCTGCAGAGAGATCGTTTTTAAGTATCCTCCAATTATTGACTTTTTTCCCTCTCTCTCTCTCTCTCTTTGATGCGAGAGCGATGACAAGTGTTTTAAAGCTCTCTCATCCTACACAGGATGTTTGACTTTAATGTTTGATTCCGCTTCATCTCATTCATAAAATTCGACTCACCGGCCCCGAGCAGTTACGCATTAATTGCGCAAGCTTTCTCTTTACAACATTCAAATACCTCACATCGCTGCATCTTACTACTAATTTGCTCACAACCATTTGCCTTTTCTTCATTTACAACTTTAAAAGACAGCCCCTCATTATTCGTTAAAAAATAATATTATACCAGAAGGTTAACAACTATTAACAAATAAGCCTCCCAGAATATTGCAAGCATTAAGGATAAACAAGTTTAGATTCCAGACATGCTGTTTGGAAAATTAAAATAAAAATTTCAAATGTCATTGAATAATCACAAGTTCAATAAATATTCATGTAAAAATTCATGCTTCGAGACACGAGTTGTTCATATTTTCCATCTGCAGCCTGACGTTCATCCGTCACACCTTACATCGCTGCAGTAGCCGCTGCAAAAAACCTCGTAAATAACAAGCCCGAAAAAAATCGTTTTTCAGTCGCACGAAATCGGGCTCGATCCGAAACGAGTGCCCTGACCCTCTTTCGAACTTTACCTATACTCTACAGCTCACCTGACTTTATCTTTTTTTCCTCTATCCCTTTTTTTCAATTTTTAACCCAAAACTCCGATTGCTACTTTTTTACCCAAAAAATAACTCTGCTTAGACTTGGCATTTTTTCAGCTTCCCATTTCTTTCAGATTATTATTTTACTTTACAGTTTAGAGATATATCACGAGTCTTGGAATAAATATGCGTTATCAAAAAGTGCAACTCTTATACTTATTCCTTTTAAATTATAGAAATCCAACTGCAGTATAATATATTTACATTAGCAAGTAAATATAGTATTATCTTTCTTTTTAATTTCATAAGTTTTGAGAATAATGTTTTTACATAATTTGGATGAAAAATATTTTCCTTTCATTGTATATACAGTATAAATTATTATTATCATTAAGAATACAATAATAATAAAGTGTTTATAGTTCATGAATAATCAAATTTACGTTTGTGACTCTTTCGCTAAACAAATTTATATTTTTAGTCTAACTTTTTTGTTAGATATTTTTCTGTTTAATGATTATTCTTAAGACGATATAAAAGCTTATAATAACCGACAATCGTTTTTATCAAATTTTTAATTTTGAAAAAAAAGTTATGTCAATTTTGTCGGCTAGAAAATGGCAAGAACTAGTTCTTCTTTTTTCAAAAATCAAGACTTGTTTTAGCTATAATTGTTTTTCTGGTCAATATAAGCAAAATGTACATAAGTATATAGTAATAAGTAAGTAAGTGTATATAAGTAAATAGTAACATATTAAGGAAATTCATTTTCAAATCAACGTTAAGCAATTTAGTTGAGATAAAATAATAAAAAAATCCTCTATGCACAAACTTGAAAAAGTATCCATGCAATATTATCAAAGGAAAGCGAACTTTGAAAGTTTAGCGCGCTCGAAAAAAGTCGGCATTAGAAGAAAAGACGGGTGTGCCGGGAGCTTTTTCAGGCTCGGCAGCGATCGGTTTTCAATCGCAGCTCCCCGAGCTCGCAGAGCTTCTCCGCGCAGCGAGGCTCGAAATTGAAAAATCAGCATTTTCGCTGAACCACGCGTCCGAGTAACGAATGTAACGAAAAAATATTAGCAATCGCGCTTCCTGCTCTGTAAGTTGGGAAAGTGCCGGCCGCGCGCGGTAGCTGGGCGTTACTAGGAAAATGCGCGCGCTGCGCGAAAAAAAAAGGAGAACGCTGGACACACATAGCAGCGGACACGCATACCTGTACGTATGTATACATTAGGCTCGCGGCGAACGCCCTTGGGGGGCTTGCTGCCGGCGCTGCTCTAGCCGGCAACGCAACGCTAGCACCGCGGCTAGAAAGTACAAGGGCACATGTTCGTTGCGCCTGACTCTTTAGAGCGCTCGCTCGCTTGGCTCGCTCTCTCTCTCTCTCTCTGCACTTGCCGGTTTCCATATGATTGACTGGAGCGGCTAACCTTAACTCTGGACCGCGCGCTGGCCAGGGCCGAATTTTTTTCTCTCGCTCACCGGCTTCTCCACTTTTTCTCTCGCTTTAGTCCAAGTCGCGGTAATTTATAGACACTTTCCATTATCAATGATTGTTCGCTGCTACATTTTTACACTTAAGTAGATTGCAGGTGTATATCGAATAAGTACTTGAAGAAACAGTGTTTTCTCCCTGTTTTTTCCATTTCCAGCTGTTTCCCTCTGTTCGAAGACAAGCAATAAAATAGAAAAGAAGAAAAAACGTTTCGCCGGTGTACTCGCACAGCGCACAGAGAGAGAGAGAGAGAGAGAGAGAGAGAGCAATCGGTAATTCTCATAAAAGCGCGAGAAACGAGTGCGCTTGAAATCGGCTTGGCGTTTTGAATAAATTATTCGCGATACCGAGCTAGCGGCGCTAGTTTGTAGTTAAGCCGTTCTCGAAATACGCGTAAGTAGAGAGGCCGGGCCAGCTGGGGGCGCATACATGCGCGCCAAGGTACGCAAAGTAAAGCGTCGAGGCGGAACTGCGCCGAGGTTTTGTCGGCGTCCGCGACTTTGGTGCAAACTGGCTTAGCTCTCTAGTTATCGTAAGCAGCTCGCTCGTTGCCGTTGCCGCCCTCGACTATTTTTTCACGGCGCCCGAGAGAGAGAGAGAGAGAGAGAGAGAGAGAAAGAGAGCGATCGTTCGCCGAAGGAGGAAATCGCGGCAAGAAAACTGCTAGTAGCCGAGCGCGCACGGGGGAGGAGATTCGAAGACGAAGCTCGTTAGCCGGCAGCTTTTGCGGTTAAATCTATATCGCGAAAAAGCGTGTTTGCTAATGATTACTCTGCGCCGCTCGCTCGCTCACTCGCTCACTCGCTCGCCTTTTTTTACCCGCGAGCCCGAGCGCGCGCATTTTTATGCCTGTTTTATGCCCCGCGCGCGCGCAGGCAAGCAAGCACCGCAGGAACTCGCTGTTTTAACGAAATTGTTCGCCACATTTCTTTTAGCGGAAATCTTAACTATTTCGTTCTCTCCACTTTTTTCTCCTCCTTCTTCTTCGACTTCTTCTCCTGCGGCTGTCGCCTTTTCTTTCTACCTTTGCATCTTCGTTTACAATTTATCGAAATCTTGTCCATCTGCATATATTGTCAAAGTGTGCAGTACGCGCCAAGTTATATGTATACATAAAATTTTATTAAATAGTACAAAAATTAATTATTCAATATTAAATAAATTCAATTTAAATACATTATGCGAGAAATGTGGTTTTTGAAATGTAATCTGAGTTATAGAATGAATTTAAAGCAAAGATAGCGAAATATCCACTTTATATATATATTAACGCTTTTTTTCATACATGTTAAGTATGTAACGTATATTTTACGCATAACTGCAAGATAGAGCGCGTGGAATGCCTCTTTATGAACTTGATGCAAGCAACTGTCACTCGTTGACCTTAACAGGGGAGGGATACTATTTCTGCCATTTTCATTTTTATCTATATTCTTGTGCAGTTCGAAATCGGTTTAAATTTAAATGCACAATAATTGCTGAAATTAGAACAACAATAATCAAATACACGAATATTGTGTATATTTTTATTTTAAACAGAGTATATTCGATTTTTTAATGATTTTAAATTAATATAGCGACAATTAAAAAACATTAAAAATGCAATTGCAATAACAGTTTAATTTACCTTTTTTCAATTGATCGGTCATCGATCAAGTCTAAACTTTGATTTATACAAAAACTGATAACTAGAGTAAAATTTGAGTTAAACGGCAAAAGCATAGCGTAAACCGAAATGATTCGCGTAATCGATTGACAATGAAGAGCTGGTTCTGGTATAACCGCACACCTCCCGAAGCCCCCGAGTAACGCCCCTAATTTCACCCTCGACTCTCTTCGGCAGACGCGCTTTCTCTTTGAGACATAAACCCTTCCGCGCGCGCGCCAAGTGCGTAGAAGAAAATGCGTTTCGTCTCGCGGCTCTAACAAAGCCAAGAGGATCGAAAAAATTAAAGGGGCAAGCTCCTTTTGCGTCAAGCCAACGCTTTATATCTCTGCGTCCCTCTGGCACAATTATTTGCCGTTTACCCCTTTGTTTTGCCGTAAATCTGGCTTTTGAAAAAGTATTTGTCTTATTATCGGTGTGATAATATCTATAGTGTAGCGAATCTGTCGATTGCGTTTTGGAGCATTGCACTGTTCTCAGCTTTAATCGTTTAGTCTAATTTGACATTAGACTAATTATGATAGTAGTAGGTACTTGGTTGATCCAGATAATTTCAGATATTAATTATAATAAACTGCAATTTGAAGGGCAGCGAGATTGTAAGTTTTGAATTGAGAAAAAGCTGTAAGAGGGAAAAGAAGTGGAAATTAGTGTATATAAGTAATAAAGACTTGAGAGAGTATATAAGGCGCGGGGCGCGGGCGCGAAGATAAAAAAAAAAAAATCTGAATCCATGTAGTTTAAAGAGCAGCAGCAGCAGGAGCAGCCTGCGGAGAGCGCGCAAAGTGCTGTAAGGGGGCAAGGCTTGCTTATTGCGCGCTCGGCGAGAGAGAGAGAGAGAGAGAGAGAGAGAGAGGGAGAGAGAGCTCGAAAGGGTAAGCAAGCTGCAGGGGGGTGGGTAAAAAATGTCCGATGAAGGATCTTCTCTCTATCTGCTCGGCTGGAGTAGGCTTGGGTGCCTATAGCGAAGGTATGTACGCTTGGGCGTATAGGTAGCTAGTAGCGCATATAATGCAGCGACGGCGTCGGCGGCGGCGGCGGCGGCGGCGAGTAGGCGAAGAGAGATAGACGGAGCTAGAGACAAAGAGGGAGAGAGAAAAAAGCCGAAGACGAATAAGAGGACGGGGGAGTGGGAAAAAGGAGGCATCGCCGCTAGTGGGAGAGACGACGAGATACGCGCGCTTAATTATCCCCCGGATTGCCTCCCATCCCCCGCTTCCCATCTCCCTCGCTCTTTCTCTCTATCTCTATCTCTTTCTCTCTCTCTCCTCGTGTGCGTGCACTCCTCTCTCTCTCTCTCTCTCTCTCTGCTCCGCTCTGCTCTGCTCCGTTCTGCTAGCGCGCGACGCGCGCACACACAGAGACTAATCCGAAGGAAGCGCGCATACACGCACATACATCTCGCAGGAGCCAAGAGCGCGAGCACACACATACGTGCATATACGCGCGCAAGTATAGAGAAAGAGAGGGAGATAGAGAGAGAGAGAGAAGGAGAGTGGGGGCAGAGCTTCTAGCCATATCTACTCGCGAGCTCTGTGTGTCGTCTGCGAGCGCGTATACCTACTCTCTCGAAGGAAGGAAGCTACAGACAGAGAGCGAGAGAGAGAGAGAGAGAGTCAGAAGGAGGAGGGGGGACGGGAGCAAGAGAGAGAGAGAGAGAGTCGGAGGATTTTCCAGCGGGCGCGCGCGCTCTGGCGCAGGGGTGGGGGCATCAGAGGCACACACTCGAGGCGAGAGAGCCAGTGGAGGGGGCATGCTCCGTCTTTGTCTAGCCAAGGCGGCCTGCCGTATACTGGCTTCCCTCTCTCTCTCTCTCTCTCGCTTACAGTGGCGGTGCGCGCGCGCGAGTGAGAGAGCGAGAGAGAGAGAGAGAGAGAGAGAGAGAACGAACGAGCGCGCCGCTCGGAGCGGCGCAAAACATTCAGTCGGCAAAAAGTAGCCAAGGGGTGAGCATTGCCCCGGAGCTGTAATATCCGAGGGCCCCACGCAGACAGCAGGCGCGAGCGAGACGAGCTCACGAAAAACTGTAAACACGCAAGCAGCGTGTGCCGCAGCTACACCGTCTTCCTCTCTCGTGCGCGCGCGCTGCGACTTTTCTTATCCCTTTCTCTCCCTCTCTCTCTTTTTCTTTCCTGTGCTCTCTCTCGCGCTCCCTCTCACAGTGTATGTGTGTTTGTGCACCGAGACTACGGAGCCCTCTTAATAAGGAACACTATTGCTCGAGCCGCCTGACACTTGCTTTTTTTATCATCGAGGGATTCTACTGCCGCTGCCGCCGTCGCCGCCGCCGTCGACGACAAACAAAGTGCCCAGTGTTTTAGCAGCCGGCGCGCGCACGCTAATTTTCCTTTAACGAGAGAGGGCCCTTTAATTAGACTGCAGGCCAAGGAGGAAAAAAGCGGCAGCAGCCAGCGCAGCATCAGCCGAGGTGCGACGAGCAAGAGGTAAAGAGCGGCTCTGGCGGCGGCGGTGGCGGCGAAAAAAACGTGCGCCCCGGCCTGTAGCGAGCTGCCAAGGAGATATGTGGACCTGACAGATATTTACCTCAGGCGCGTGCGCTCCCTATAGTCCTAGATAGTTCTATATATACAAGGCTCACAAGGACAGCAGCACGTGTTTCGCAATCATCAAGTGGATCGATCCATCGAGAAGCAAGAGGATCCAAAGAGGAGCCAGCCGGTGCAGTGAGAGCTGTTCTGTCGGTTCGAGGATAAAAAAACGGCCTCAAGCTGGTGTACTCGGGGCACGGGATCGGTACCAAAATGGAGGTGCGCGCGATGGAGTACAGGCCGGTCGTGCCCACGGGGGTCGTGCCCGGCCTCCAGGACTATCACGCCGCGATACCGGACCTCAGCCCGCCGAGGAGCCAGGGATCCTCGACGGGCGGCGCCTCCTCGCTTGGCGATTACGCGCCGCGCATGTACACACCGCCAACGCCACCCACGCCGCACGAAGACGAAAAGGTAATAAACAACTACTACTTACTTCTTGCGACTTGCGACTCGCGACTTGCTACTTACACCCCCTCCCCCCAGAAATAAAACTACGCCGAGCGCCCACCTTAGCCCTTGCATCAGCTGACCGGCTCTCTCGCTCCTAGCATGCTACTCCGCGACACCCTGCACTCGCGCACTTATTCTTCTCATTTCCCAATTTTGATCTCGTAGACAACGTTTTTTCTTATTATCTGCAGCATAGCAGACCTTTTCCATCAACTATACTTTATATATACAGATATCTATAGCTACCAAGCTTACTTGCCAATACTGCAGGGACTTTTTTCATTTCGATACAATATATTTTTGTACCGTGCAATTATCCTAAAAGCATTTTATATGTTTAATTATTGGTTAATTGTTTTATTTAAAGAGTGAATACTCCAAAAATATCAAGTAAATAATTCAACAGCGAATCGATTAATTTTTTAATCTCTTTAGCAATCTTATAGTTGTAACCAAACTAATTCATTATATGACTACATCATCATTATTCTCATAAATTGGAGCGCAGTAATAGAGCCAACGATAGGAAATTTCCAATAAAACTGGTCCAAGAAAATCCTTTGTAGATGTTAGTCTAGACAAAAATTTGTATGATTCGCGGTAACAATACTTTACTTTTAGTTGATATATAAAAAGGAATAATAGATTTTAAATGAAATGTATGTCAATGTTATTTAAATATGTGGAGGCGAATAAATTGAATAGACTGAGATTCGTATGTCCGAGCCGTTGATTGGACGCAGAACAATAGTTGATCTCGGTGGCGATCTGATGCCATAGGGGTTCTAGCCCTTCAATCAATTCTTACCGCATTCGAAACGTTGCACGCGCGCACTCTGTGTACAATAGAGTATATATAGGCTTTTTTAAAAGTAACTTTTGGTTTGGGGTTGATTTTATCAGAGCTGGAAGCATCGGTTACATAAATGATTATGATCGCTTTGATAGGCGCGCGCGTTTACGGGAAAATTCACAACCAACAGGTGACAAGAATGTGGAGGAGCTCGCATCTAATAATAACGAGCTTTTAATATCATAGCATTTTGAAGCGAGCGAATCAGGAGAAAATGAAGTATTTAAGTATTAAATTTACTATGAGTAGTATGAAAGTAGCAGCAGCGGGTATCTTTATTAAAACGTGTAGTTTATGCTCGAGAAACGTAGTGTTTATATAGATATAAACCTAAATAAGGTTAAACTGTTTCAGTAATTTTAAATACTGCTCTCGAATTTATTATGGGAGCCGATTTTCCCGCACTTTATGTGCCTGTTTTTAACCCAATTATAAATATTAGGAGGGGCACGCTTTCATTAGGGAAACGAAGTAGAGCAATGCTTACACTCCTTAAACTTTCATCGTAAACGCTTTTTGTCTCGCTTCATTCTCAAAAATCTTGGCTCAGCCGATTTCTCCGTAATACGATTCATAAACTTGGGGCACTTGCAGGCTGAGCGTTAACTATATTTAAAACAATTTAAGAAATTCCAATGTTGGAAGGT
Source organism: Eupelmus urozonus (assembly GCA_900480035.1). Classification (NCBI taxonomy): domain Eukaryota; kingdom Metazoa; phylum Arthropoda; class Insecta; order Hymenoptera; family Eupelmidae; genus Eupelmus; species Eupelmus urozonus. The sequence goes on along the minus strand of UELX01000690.1, from coordinate 35,580 downwards.
CTTGGATAAGAAGCGGCTGGCTTGTAATTGTATTTAACAAATTTATTCAAGCTGAAACAAACAAATGAGCGTCGAAATAAGCAAGAGCAAGAAAAATGATCGTTAGTCAGAGATGGGCCTGCGCTTATCGGCAGCGCGTTGTCGCAATTTTAATTTCCATTGCCGCAATAAAAAAGCCAAGTCGAAAATCGCGAGCTAATTGCCATTCGTCTGTATATACGAGATACTCTTTATCTAAAGAGTAAATAAAAACGTCTTCTTATTAATTGTGTGTGCGTGTGTGTGTGTAGGTATATCTATATAGACGATAGAGAATGTGGGGAATATTTTTTTCATTATCGCAAAACACGCAAATTTTGGCGTGTGCGCCGATTGAATCGCGCAATACTTATTCCGGCTGGCCGCGTGGCGGCGGCGGCGGCGACGGCGGCGTCTGCGCGACTCGCTCGTCCGCGCATGTGTCATGTATATATATACATACATACATGCTCGCTGGCGCAAAGCAGCAGCAACGCGCGCGGCGCGAGCTTCTGAAATTGTTTGTTGACGAGCCGCCGTCACCGCCGCCTCCCTTTGTCTATCTATATACATATATATATACACATAAAGACACACACGGCGATGCTGCTCCGAAGCGCGGCCCGCCGAGCGTCCGGCTACACGCGCGAGCTTCTTTTGATAAAGTCGGATTTTTCCTAGGCACGTGTACATTCAGAAGATCTCGTCGTCTTGCGTGCGCGGTTCAACGAACGCGATAATGCAGCCGCTGAACCTTGACAAAATAATAAATAAGTAAGGCTAAATAATAAAAGGGAAAAAGCCGAGTCAACAAATCGCCGGCGGCGCGGCTTTAAGCGTTTTAATTGTTTACATCAAAAAATTCATCGATATAATACGCTTCTTTTAATTTTATGACCTCATTTTTCCCACACGAAATTATAACAAATCTATTTTATATCTTAATAATTTTTTAAACAAAACACTTTTTTTAATTAACAAGTCATTTAATATCACTATCTCATTTTTAAAAACTTCAAATTTTCTAAACGCATCAAAGGTCAGCTCAGTTTACCCATTGTCAAATTCAGTTTGTATTCTTATTCTCATGTTTTTGTTTTCAAGTTTTTGCCATTGCCGCTACAGTTTAACGTTTTAAGTAGCTGTTCGTGCAAAAATTGTACTTTGTTTAAAATCTTTTATGTTATTAATGTACACTTGAGTGCTTTAAGGTAGTATTGGTCTAAAATTTGTTTATAACATTTGAAAGTATATTTATAACCGAACAAATCTTGAGTAAATTGAAATTTCAGCTTCAGAATACTTTTTCTTTTATATAGTCAAAAATTTATTATCTATTTTTAAAAAGAAAAATTAATCTTATCTAGTAAAAGAGAATCATTAATCGAGGAACCCAACAATATTAATATTATAAAATTTTTAAAGGATGTAATTTACACGTCTAACATTAATTTAAGATAATTATAAAGTCTTAAGCCTTGTAATTAAATAATGTAATGTACATGTACAAACTGAAATAAACTTCTCATAAGGTTTCACATGCTCAAATAAAAAGCAACTTGCTAATTTCAGATATTCACAATCTTGATTATGAGGTATAATCATTTAACTTGTATTTTTTTTTGAGTAATAATACATTTGCTATATGCGTATAGTATATTTCATACTTATGTTGGCCTATAAAAAGACAATACGTTTTATAGAACATATTTTTAAAGCCTTTTAGCATACTTAAAACTATGACAAAATTTTTCATTTATCAAGATGTACTTGTATTTTCTAGTAAAATAAGTTTCAAGCAGCTTTAATACACTATAATTTGAAAATAAAAACTACTTTTTGCTACAGCGGGTTGAAAGCGCCACTTTTGCCCCTGGCTCTGAATCTGAAAAGTGCTAATGTCGACTCGGTGGTGAAAAATAGTATACGCACTATGGAACAAAAGAGGGTCACCCCAGTGTACGCGTTTGGATAATATATACTGTATATACACGTGCTCTGGACTGGCCAACTCTTTTACTTTCTAAGGGCATGATATACTATCTTCAGCTTTCCATATGAGACAAAGTAATTTTGTAGGCCCAATAGTTAGTCTTAAAAGTGGCGAATGTATGCGTAAAGCCAATAAAGTTTGATAAAATTTACGAAAATTTAGTTCATTCATCATTACTTTTAAAATTTATAACAAACTATAAAATTTGAATTAGTGTTCAACTTAAATAATTACAATATTTTTATTTAAAGTTAAAATCTTATGATTTTTTCAATTAAAAAATAAGTAATTAAAGCAGATTTGTACTTTGATATGTTTAGAATAAATCATATGTAATTATTATTTAATATTTTGCATATAAACTATTACAGCTACAGTATTAAAAAAGAAATGAACATTGAATAAGTAAAGTTTTAGCTAGATAATTTTGTTTGGTCGTTGAAGAATCTAAAAAACTGACGAATGGATCGAAGGTTGCATGAAAAAAGCAGGCGGCGAGTGATGCTTAGCGACGGATTTTGATAAAAGAAGGAGCTCGAAAGAGAAAAAGGAAGAGAGAGAGAGAGAGAGGAGAATGGACTTTAAAATGGAAAAGGCTCTGTATTCGGAAATGCGGAGCGGAGGCAATTTTTTGTCTGTATAGATCAGTATGGAGCAGTGTGTGTGTGTGCCTGATGGAAAGTCGTCAGGCTGTCTGTCTGTGTAGAGCTCGCATTTTCATTTCACGCTCGACCAAGTGCGGATCGGCAGTAAACAAGCGGCTAATTTCCAAAGGGCCGAGGTCTGTATCATCCGGCTGGGCGCTTGAGTTTTCGGTGAGCCGGTCCCTCTCCTTCTCATTTGCTGATCGATGACCCGCTAATTCTCGTTCTCAGCGTGAGCCCGCTCTCCTCGGGGGCGCAAAAGTCAGTCAGTAGTCGCCGGAGGGTGGGGCGCTACTTGTCCGCTTGCTTTCACACACCAGCACGCACTCATTATGTAGGAAAAGCCGAGGAAGAATGCGCCTCGGCTGAGGAAGACTGCACACAGGGCCAACAGCCAACACACTGCATAGCAGTGCCCGAAAGCACTGACCCGTCCCTCATTCTCTCTCTCTCTCTCCCTTTCTGCCGCACTCGTCCGACTGACTCTCGCCCTCTCTCTCTCTCTCTCCCTCGCACTCTAGCTTTCAGGGACGCAGCGCCGCGCCGGGGACTCCCATTATTCGCGCGCAATTTTCCAGAAGTGGGCGACAAAGCCGCGTTGTCACAATAACACGGCCGCGCGCCCTCCTCTCTTTTCTCTCTCTTTCTCTCTCTCTCTCTGTTTCCCTCTTGAAAATGAGAGAAAAATGCCGAGCAAATGATCAGCTGGCCTCCCTTCTCTTTCTGTGGCTCCCGGAGTGTGCTAGTGTCGCTCGAATAAAAAGCGATAACATCGATACATCCATACCTATACCTTCAGTTCACAGTCTCCTAGCCAAGGGAATAGGTAAACACAAAGAATGGCGCATTGTCGAGAGCCGCTGCTGCTTCTTCTCCTTCGTCATCTTCTTCAGCGCCGATAATTCCATTTGTCCGACACGAGATTTTGAAACTTGACCTGTTAAAAAGTCCTTTCAACAGAGCCGACGACGCTAAGACGAGAGAGGCGACGACGTGGCGCGCGAGAAAACTGCGAGTCTGAGAAAAAAAAACGATGCTTGAGAAATGAGGAGCTGAGAGTTTTAGGATTGATATTCAATTGTCATCTTTTTTCTCCCTATATATATTCCTCAAGTGATGTATAGAATTATATCATAGCAATATTTTTGTTTTAGTATGCTGAAGAAATTTATAAAAACCCATTCAATAAAATGTTTACGTCATTGCTTGTTCTTTAGAAAGGTTAGAAAAGAATATATTCATATTTTGTTGGAGAAAAGATTGTCCGGGTCGGATTTAAACATATAAAAGAATATTTAATTTGAGTGTAGAGCGAGGGTAGAGGCAAGTTTCCTTGATAAAGCAAATAAATTGTTAGCGCTGTTTTATTTGTCGAAGAATTAACCGATATCATTAGAGGTCCCTTTTGAAGTCGGTGATCAAGAGTCGGGGGACTAAGCGCGTAATCAATTACGTTTAGTATAAGCCTCGGAGAACTTTAATTATTGCCATCTCCGAGTTAGAGAGCGAGGCAATGATCGAGGGCCCGCGCCTCGACAGGCCGAGGGAGAGGCTAGAGAGGTACTACTATAGGGCGGCTGCGTTCTTTTTTTTTGCGCGCCCCTCTCTAAAATCGCCCGCGGGGAGCGGGCGACGAATTTTTTAAAAATACACGCACCAGCGAGCCGCGCGACACCCTCTGTTTGGACGGAATTTTTTACGCGCGATTTCCCTTTTTCCGGTATTTTCACCGTTGCGACTAATTGAGGAGGAGAGCGCCCAGCGCCGGCGTATTCTAAAATAAATACGGCGTTGTCGTCTTGGCGCAGCCTCCGACGTACGCCGTGTCATATATTTCTTCTTCCGCGATCTCAAAAAAATGCCGTCATATCACGCTCTCTCTCTCTCTCTCTCCGCCCTCCTCTCTTCTTTTTTTCTCTCCCTTTTTTTTTGTTCATCATCTTTCTCTTCTGTTTCCCTGCGGCCCCGCTACTTTTTTTTTCTCTCGCGGAGAACAAAAAACCGGACCGTCCTTCTATTCTTAGCAAATAGTCGAGCGAGAACGAGAGAGAGAGGGGGGGGGGGGGAGGGAGGGAGAGAAAAAAAGGCCGAAAAAAGCCGCGTCTTCCTGGCTTTGTCGCGGGAGGAAACGTACTGTCGCTGCCAGGCGCGAGAGGGAGAAAGGCCGAGAGGGAAAGCCGCTCGAGGGGGTGAGCCAGCCAGAGCGCGTCAAGTATATATACTATATAGCGGGCGCGCGCTTACGAGCACGTGCAGAGCCGCCCACGCCTGCAGCCGTCGTGCAGTGTCTTGCACCTCGCTCGCTCGCTCGCTCGCTCCCAGCCGGCCTGCAGTTAAGCGGCAAACTTTCACCACCTCGCCTCCTCTTGACAAGTCAGGCATATGTTGAATACCTTAATTTTACCCTCCTACACCGACAATTGATTACGTAATTTATCCAGAGCTGCGTTTCGCTTAGCTTAAACGCTTTCTTGAGAGAAAATCTTTGCTTTGGACAAGGAAAATGATAAAGTTGTCTTGATTTATGCGTGATGATGAGAATAGTGCTTAGCGCTGAGGAAATCGATAGTTTATCAAAGATATTAGAATGAGAAAAAGAGTGCGTCAGGTTTGAGTGCGGCCGTCGGTGCGCGCGCGCTACTGTAGGAGAGAAAGAGAAAGAAGCTATAGTCGGAGGATATTAAAAATGAATAAGCAGAGAGCGAGCAGCCGCGCGCGAGGAGTGCGTAGTGCGCGCTAAGGGCGTAATAACACGGATTAGCATAAAAAATTGCGCTATGTCATCGAATAGGTCGCGGCGGGAAGAAGAGAGAGAGAGAGAAGAGGCTGGCGCTTGGCAAAACTGCTGGCGAAGATATGCTTATTTAATTATCGGTCGCGTAAAAATTTGAATAATGGATCCGTTAATGAAATTCGTCTTGAGCGTCGTCCCCTTGCTGTCCCGATGTTCGGAGCGCATCATCCCCCGCTTCAGCTCCTGCAATTGTCATCCCCCCCTCGGCCTTCCCCTTATCTCGCCTGGCGCTGGCAGTAGTCAGCGCCGTAATCATTTTCAGCATCGTAAGCACTCCCCGCGCACGTCACACTGAGCGTCGCCCATATATATATATATATCTACGCTCTCTCTTTGACTCCCCTCGTTATATTTTGGCCTTTTTTCTGGCTAAAGTCGCAGGCGCTTGCGTTTTTTGCGCCTCTCGATTTCTCCCGTTTTTCCGGATATTTTTCTATATATATACACACACACAGAGATGTAGACACGGGCCTCGTACGGATATAAAGACCGTTAAGGCATTATATTCGAGGGAGAACATAGCGCTCGCGCGCAAGAGAGAAAGGAGCGCGCGTGCAGATGGTCTTGATCTCGGGGTGCACTGGCTGCAGCAGTCCACCGTCGCTCCGTACTTAGAGCCATACCTATATATATATATGTGTGTATATATGTGGCCAAGCGTGTATGTGCGTCGCGTCGCTCGAGCTAGCGGGGAGCGACGGACACAGCGAGAGCGAGAAGAGAGAAACGTGCAGTGCGCGTATTGGATGTCCGCATAAAAAAATCCTCCCCTAGGACCACTCGCACACTGTTGGCTCAGTCAAGGGATAGAGCGCGCGCTGCAGTCCGCCCGACGCGCGCGCGCGATATACCCTTCTTCTTCTCGCTCTCTCACTCTTGCTGCTTTCCATGCCTCTCTCCCTCTTTCTCTCGCGCGCTCTCTCTCTCTCTCTCTCTCTCTGCCCCTTGTATACCACTTCACGAATTTATCTAACCAAGCGCACGTAACCCCACGCAAGCCCAAGTAGCAGCCTATATACGACGAGATTTCTTCTCAAATATATACTCTACAGAGTGGAAAAACTAACTAGCCATATTCGATGCCTATTTGCTCAGCGAGCCTATATATGCCCGGATATCTATCTGGGCGCATATTAGATCGTGGTTAAAAGCGTTTACGAGAGAGCTCATCCCGTCCCATCGCATCGCATTATTTCTCTTTTTCTCATATGGCTCTCTTGGACCAGAGTCTTTTGTCGGGCTGCCCCAACTTTTTTATCTATACAAACTTTACGCGCAGTCTTTTCTGACTATCGCTCCAAACATGTACGCACTGCGACCTCTATAATTTCATCATTCGTATCACGGAAAACTTGATCAATTAATATTTTTATCCAGATTAAAATTACCGATGAAACAACCGATTTATCAAGTGTGACTTTCAAATTTGCATTCACATGTATGTGATGCGTATATGTAGAATATATATAATAGAGCTGGTTCTTTGCTATTCAAATTGGAAGAGAAGAGCCGCAGCTAGCGATTGGCCAGCTAGTAGATTAAATTGAGGCTAGGAGAACTGCGAAGTAAGTCGATCAGAGGATAAATAAATGAGCCTAAATCTCGGAGTGGCAAGAAATGGTTCGAGTGCGCGCGCGCGGAGAGAAAAATAAAAATGGCAAATAAGCGTTCGCGCAAGTGAAGCCAGTGCGAGGCAAAGGGTGTATATAGGTATAAGAGCGAGCGGGACGGAGAGAAGCGAGTTTGAAAAAAAAAGAAAAAAAGAAAAAAAAATGAAATGAGAGGAGGGCAAGTGAGCGAGGGAGAGAGGGAGAGAGAGCAAAACTCGGCAATACGGCCGCCGGTAAAATAAGCAGCATAAAGTAAATCGACTGAGGCTCGTCAAAGTCGTGCCGTAGAAGCGCGAAATACTAAATTCAAAGGAAACGAAAATCACTCTAGTTGAAGCGCGCGATTCTCCTGCAGCTCCTCGGGCTGCTCTCGGGCTCGGACGTGCTGCTTTTTTTTTCCTTCGAGTTACGTCTTTTTTAGCCTCGAGTATCCTCAAAGGAGCGCACTCGCTCTCTGGCTGATGCCTATAGTCCCGGCGCAAGAAGGACCGAGAGCCCGTGCACTGGCGCGAGGCGGGGCATTAGGCGGCGAAAAATGCGGGCAAAGCAATGAAACTGTAAGAGAGAGAGAGAGAAGAGAGACGCGAGCGAGCGCGCGCGCGCGTTCAGAGTAAAAAAAGCCTTACTGCAAAGTGAGAGAGGGAGAAAAGTGCAGGCAAAGGTAAAAAAAGGTGGCCGCGGAAAGGAGAGCAGGCGCGCGCCAGTACAGGGCACGCAGAGAGAAAGGAGGCGGGAGAGGGAGAGGAGCGATAATGATAATAATTTTGTACCGATGGATTTCCTAGGCAGCACCTTTTAACGGCCTCGGCCGCGGAGCAGCTTCATCTCGAGCGAGCGAGCCAGCCGATAACGCAAACTCGCGCTGCTCTCTCGGCCGTTCGGCGCGCGAGCGCCGGCGCAAAAAGCCCAAAAGCCCCCTTGAAACCGATCATTTAGCTCGCTCGCTCAGCTCGCAGAGCTCGGCCTACGCAGCAGCGACGCCGCGCAGACTTTTCTGCAAGCGCTGAGCACCCAACGCCCGCAGGGACTCGAGGAGCAGCCCGAGCGCAAAAAATCGCCGTTTTATATTTCAATCTCGGCGCGAGCGCTGCAGAGCAACCGAGAGAAAGAGAGACGCAGCGAGAAAGCAAGCAAGCCAGCTCGCGCCTTTACGACGAGTAATTGTTGTTGCCAGTCGAAGGCATTCCGTCCAGAGTCGTTCCTCGGAAACGCCCGGGAAAAATGTCCGTGGGCGCTTTTGCGCTCGCGCTCTCCTTTAAGCCTCCTCTCATCTGCTCTCCCTCTCGCTCTTTTGCTCGAGAATTGACTCGGCCCGTTTATCGTCGCTAGCTCCAGCATATCGGAAAGACAGAGACTGCAGTCGCGCGCTCTCGGAATCCTAAATAGCCTAGTCGTCCTCGTAGACGTAGAAAAAAGCATAGCGTCGATATCCCCTCTATATCTCTATGTATATAGTATATATAGAGAGAGAGAGAGAGAGACAAGACAACGGTACAATTGTCCGCCCCGAGCCACTCGTCATCCTCCTTTCAGTCCAACTCTCGTCATTTCCGCAGGAAATCCCTGCAGTCAATCTATCTCGCTATGCTCGCTCAGCCAGGACGCGGATCGCTTTGCTCCTATCCTTCGTGCATTTTCGGCCACGCTGGACCCCCTCCTCTTTATCCTTATCTTTAATCTTTATCTCCAACTACACTATATTTTTTTATTTTTTCGCATTTATTTTTTCAACATTTACAACCTTTGCAACACTTGCTCTCTATATAGTCTCGGGCAATTATTGCTAGACTAGAAAGGAAAAATGCGTTAAATAGCCAGACATAATATCAATAACAAAGAACAAGCTTCTAAGAAAAAACATTGAAAAATTTAAGTTAACAGCTCTTGCCAATTGCGCAATCTGCTACTTCGTAAAAGTTAATTGTCATACTGTACATGGTTATTATATCATTACGTAACACTTAATTTATATTATATATATGTATCACGGATAAAGTACAACAATTACTATAATGCTAATTAATTTTTATACATTTTTTTCTACATTATATTTCCAGCAAGATTTGCGAAAAAACGCAGTTCTGATAAATAAATTTAAGAAATTTAAAAATGCCCTATACAGTTGTAATTACATTTGAAATATATTGAAATAATTCTGAAAATCAAATATCACTTTGTAACAGTACTGACATAAAGTTGCGAGAAGAAGAGAAGTCTGGATTGAAAAGAAAAAAAGAGAGAGAGAGAGAGAGAAGAGAAAAAAGAGAGCTGATGATAGCTCGGTAAGGTTTTTATGAAGTAGTAGATTCCGCCGCGGGGTTTTACGGAAGTTTGTGATTTTCGCGAGTGTTTAGCGACGCAGCGAGTCCCGATGCCGGTAATTGGTGGATTGTGTTACGACGTCTGCGCCTTGGCTCCGCTCGCTCGCGCCAGGGTGAAAAAGTTTACTGTTACACGCGCAGAGCATTCATAACGTTTCTCGCTCGCTTTATTGTCTGATGTTAATTGCATATTTATGGAATGAGAGAATGGTCGTTATATTTTTCTGGATGCTGACTATCGTAATAATGAAACAGATTCTTCAATTCAGCTCCTTTTTCGCCTCTAAATTAACAATGAACTTGTTGAGTTTCTTTCAAGATCCCCATCGCCGTTCTTATAATCATTAAGCTCCACACACACATACACAGACATTAATTAAATACCAAGTGCATATAACATATAACTACTCGCGCTCTATAATTAAACATTTCATTCGTAAGTAATTTATTTAACCTTATAATTTCATTCACGCCGTTCCCAGATTCAGCTTAATTTATTTCAACTAACCCTTCTCAATGCCTTTTTTTTTTTTTTCTATAAATGGAAATGTTCCAGTGATAAGTACAAATATCATTTTTATGCAGTTATGATAATCATAGTGCTTAAATCATATATCGATTTCCATAATTCTTATAAGGTAATCTGGAGAGTTAAGCCTCTGGAAAGACTTTGGAATCAGGCAAAATTATTTTCACCTATAAAGGTCACATCAAAGATAATTATTCAGTCTCATTAGTGCTTAAAACTCAAAGAAGCAACAAACCAATTCATCATCTTGTCCATCCATTAAATGTCGACATATCATTCTACAATATTCTGAAATATCACTTTTAAGACATTTGCCTATAGCTCCTCTTCTTGCAACAGTCGCGCGCGCACGCAACATTTATTAATCTACAAAATATTAAAGTCCTACGCAGACTCGTTCTCTCTCTCTCTCTCTCTCAGACTAATTTAAACTCGGAAATTATTAATGTCGCTCTCTGGTATATATCCATTGCATGGATCAGCCAAATATAGACTTTACAATTTCGTTATAATCAAAAGTTGATCATTAGCTTAGATAACAGATAATTACTGCTAAGTGTTTATATTTGCTCCTAATTAATTAATCGGAAAAATGCTTTATTACTAATCAATGTATATAGCATATAGCAAAGTGAAGATTAAAGTCTATTAAAGTACTGATAATTCACGGAGTGCGAAAACTAATTATGATAATTGAACAGAATATTCAGTAAGCCGTAATGTAGCGCGCGCGCACCTATATAGCTATACGTGATGCCCGACTATACGTATGTATATAATAAAGTAAAATAATAAAATCAAGCTATACGAAGGAGCTCGCGAGGCTACGCAGTATATATAGGAGAAGAGCCGCTTATAATACAAATAATAGATGATGAATGTTGGCATAAGACAGATAGCGAGAGGAGGCTCGGGCTGTTGTTGCTTACTCGAATGGGCAAATATCGCATATATAGGAAAAACAAATTACATCATAAATAGAATCGAATATAGCCAGCGAGAGCTCGAGTTTAGGCAAGAAAAAATTCCTTTGTAACATCAGTCGCTGCTTCGTCGCCGAGGCGCGTATTACGGAGCGCCGAAAAATCCCTACATCTCGGCGCGCATAGACGAAAGCGGCGTACGGGCGTATATTATAGCTATAGGTATGCTTCGGCTCTGCGTAAATATAGGCGAGGGCCCGCGATCGCGTGAGAGCACAAAACTGGTACACGCTACATAATACACGCACAGACAGTGGAGAAAAAAAAAGAGCGTGCGCACGCGTGAAAACTGGTTTTTGATCCCCGACGCTGATGGCGCTGATGATGATGATGATGATGATAATGAGGATGATTCGGTCCTACCGGCCATTCGGCCACTCTTGTGCGCGCGCGCGCGCGAGCGGCAGCTCTTCTATACACAATACATACATGTAGCTCCGCCGCACGCGCGCGTATACCTGCGCGCGCGCGAGAGAGAAAGAGAGGAGAGATGCTGCGCGGCAAGCAGTGGCCCAGGGCGAGAACTGCTGTGCTGTACCTTGGCCGTTCGTCTTTCTCTGTCTTTCTCTCATACTACTGCTGCCGCTGCTTCCTGCTGCCGAAGGGCCCAAAGCCAGCAGCTGGTAGGTGCCTGGGAATCCTTCCTTCTTTATCTCTCCAATTATACCTACGATTCTTCTTCTAATTGCTCCCCCGGAGTCTCGCGCTCGCGCGACTTTGTTGTGGCTATATAGAGTCGCTTGTTCCCCGGGCGCCTTTGCAAGCGCCAACGAAACCATTTTTCAAAACCCCCAACTTTTTCGCCCTGCGCGCGCGCTTTTACTTTTTCTCGCTCGCCTCTTTCGCTTCCTTCTTCTTCCTTCGCGGTCCTCCTTTTTTTCCTGCCGCCCCCCGCTCAGCATGTAAATGAACGGCTATGAACGGCTATGAACGGCTTCTCGCGGGATATGGCAAATTGAGCAATTGCTTTTGAAAGTTACCTTTCGGCTCGAGCGCGCGAGCCAAAGACGATTGATTGATGCTAGTCCTTAATGAGAAATTTCGATGCTCTTACGTTTTGTTTTTAGACATGTTGACTTGTAATCGTTCGCGGCTTATAAATCGCTTTTTCAATATCGTTCTCCTATTGCGTAGGTACTTGATTATGGCCATGAAACTTAATGATCCGTGAGCGTATCATTTGTTGAAGGTGCCGCGGCTCCCGAGCTCTCGGCAAAGATAATTAAAATACATTTTTTAAACGGCTTACATGACGTACATTTGTTCAACTTGCATCGCAGTTGAGAAAGACTTCAGTCGCCTCAAATCCTTAATCAGTCGATTACCTTCGATATACTTTGAAATTGTCGAAAAAAAGCGAGGCGACAAAACGTGTAAAATGTCAGCTGCTATACAAATTAAAGAAAAGTCTCTTCTTCTTTGAGCAGCAAGTATCGGTTTTATTTGAGAAAGAATGCTTAATATGATCGCATGAAAAGTCAGGGGCGAAGAGAAGGGTCCGTGACGCTGATGGGAGGGCGGCGAGGTTTTGAAAAAAGCCTGGCCCTTTTCTCGAGCGGCGCTTTCCCAAAAAGAGAGTGGAAAACTGTCTCGCCCTCGTCTCGCTCGTTCGGCTATACATATTATATTCCGAAAATTGTTCATAACCGCTCTTCGATCCTGATGGGCCGCTGCGCGCTTCTCGCGTGTTTTTCGACAAACAGCCCAATGACGGATGAGAGCCACGCACGCACGCACGGATTCTGTCTATAGCTGTATATATATATATATGTATACGTTGAAGTGCGGGGCCTAAATATAAGTGGCCTTTTTTCGGATTCGGACCGATCGCCGGAGAAAGATGCGGACGTGGGGCCCCCACATCCATTCTGAATGGGGATCCCCGTAATCTGTGATTCTTCCCTCTTTCTCTCGGCGGCATACTCGTTTATAGAAGCGCCGCCGCTGCCGCCGCCGCCGCCGCCGCGGAAGCATCGTCCGCAATTTTTCGACCAAGTAGGCCTTTCAGCGGGTAAGAGCGCGCGCAGGCCCGCGGGGCCCCCTCTAATCCACTTTGACGTAAACCTTCTGCTATACTCCGGCTCTCTTTCCCACTTTTTTTCCCTTTTCACTCGTCTTTCTTTGATGCGAGCGCGAGATCGGACCGAGGCGCACACGAGACGAGTCGCTCGGCGATCCGTACATTCTTGCCCTTTTTTTTTGTTGCTGTTTTCGAAAAAACGGAAGCGCTTTACGAACGGCTTTGGCTCGGGGCGCCCGCCGCGGCCGAGGGGACAAATTTCATAGCAAACTCTATACGGCAAGTCAGAGGCGTAAATGCCGAGTCTTAGTCTCCTTCGAGATTCGATCGGTTTATGTAATGTTTCTTTGTACGACTCAAAGGCGGCCGGCTCCGACCTCCAAAATCTATGGCAATACAATGCCTGATCATTTGTAAACATTACCCTTTTTTCTTCCTTCACTTTTTTGGCAAATTTTAAATTCTCTCTGTATTATTATACAGCTTGTCAGAAAAAAAACTGGGAAATATTAACTTAAATTCGGCCATTACAAGTTTTAACGTAATATCCGCGCTATGAGAATTTTATTTCGTCGCGTTTATAAATTAGGCGCATAATATACTGCAGCGTAAAATTAAAGAAAAATGTTTGCTGTATTACATTAGTGAATGAAAATAATAAAAATAGTCCGTATTTTCTTCCTCGTTTGACTAGTTTAAAATCGGCTGGTTACCTAATAACTCGGCCATAAATTTGGAGAACCTGCTTCGAATCGAAATGCAAGTTAATCCTAATCTAAAGAGAATCTCGTCTAGTGCAGCGGCGGGCCGCGACATTGTGATTATAAGTGTCTGCGCGTATATATAAGCGAGCGTTTTGGAAGAGGATGAGAGTTTCGCTAAAAATAATGCGCCGACCGTGGGCTCGGGCGTTAATTTATCGGCGGCTAGTTCTTATATTTACGAAAAGGAAAAGAGCGAGGCTAGCCAATAAATCCCGCATAAATTAAAAATTCAGTGCATTATAATATGAGCGCTAAACTCGTGGTTCCTCTCTCTTCTCTGGGCATGTCCTCGCCAAAACTGGCTTGCTTTATGCATCAGCCGCGCGGCTATTTTAATTGTCAATTTTTTTCTCTCTCTCTCTCTCCAGGCAGGCGTTCTCGTGCGACTGCTTATTTTTTTTTTCCAGCTCCGTGCCACTCCTAGTCCCGATCTGCCGATATACAGCTTCGCGCTTCATCTTGAAAAAATAAAAGAGTCGCAGAAACGGAGAGAAAAAGGAATCGCGGCTCTTACGTAAAAATCCAGCTTTGGAACAGGATGCAGCTCGCTCTTATATGACAAATTATTGTTCGGCTCCTGAGCAGGTGTGCGGCTCTAGAAAAATTCGTCGCGCGATGTAAAATTGCAAGGCGCTCCTTCTTTTTCGGTCAACTTTCGCATATTAGCGAGTCGCGCTAATGCCAGGACGTCATTCATTTTAATGCCCGCGCCGTGACATCATGCCGCAGTCGCCATCGTCGAAAAGCCAAATTGTGCATCGCATTATGTACGCGGCCTGCAAATATATATATATAATATAGATGGAGAGGAGAACGCAGCGCGCTCGTTTTCAAGTGACGAAATTCATTCCCGTTCTTTGTGTTTCGTCTAGTCGAGTAGTTTGGAATATACATGCCAAACAAAGAACTTGCGACTCGGATCGCGCTCTTATTTTTTTACTGCTTCCGTAGACTCTGGAGATATTTTTTGGCTCTTTTAGAACAACTTTTTATATTTTTTAGAGTAAATATATACATAGATTCTATTTGAAGGCGGCAGCTGTTTTTACATGTACACATTTCAGTTAATAGTAAAAGTATAACTTTTAGTTTCGTTGAAGCGAAAATATGCATTCGCTGGATGCTGACGAATAGAGTTGCTTACATATGTATATAGGTGTATATCATGTGCCGTCCAGTTTTTTCTAAGGCCGTCGACTTTTAGGTGAATTTTAAAACGAGTTATTCGGACGCATTGATGTAGTTCCGATGTGTTAGAAAAAATATTAGGTGTGACGGGAAAACTGTTATAGAGGCACCGTTTGCTCTATAGGTATAATATTTTGAGCGTCCCGACTCTATAAGCGAGAGCGAGGTAATTCCAGTGACGCTTATTCGGCCGGAGCAGGTTAATTATCTGAAAATAGCATGCAAACTCGTTGTTTTGCTCGGCAGCCTGAAAATATTTAGCGCGTTGTCGCGCGGGCCGGACGCATTAGCATGGCAATGAGGTAGTCTCATATGCTTTCTGAAAATTATCACGAAATGGATTATTATTTAAAGTTGTGTTTGATGTATTTGTCGTAGAAAAGTAAAAGGGCAATGTTTGTAGTATAGAGAAAAGGATGCGCATAAAAAGAGAGAGGGTGTGGGGGGGGGGGGGGGAGAAAAGGAAGAAAGGTAGAGCGCGCGAGTAGGGTGGGGAGAAAGGTAAATTATCGTGTCGAGCGAAGGCTACCGGCGATAAAAGCAAGCGCGGGGCCGCGCGACGATCTTTGGCACGGGAAAGCATCATCAACAGGTTGGCGCTGACGAGGCTCTATCTGTCTCTGTTGCTCTCGCGCTCCCGGTCCGTGGGCCGACGCGTTTCAAGGTCAGGGACCGCGCGCTCGCTCGCTCGCTCGCTCGTTGCCGTTGCATCAGAGGGAGAGAGAGAGAGCGCGCGCTCTCGGCTCTCCGTCTTTCTCTCTTTTTCGAGGGAGGACGCGCCCGAGAGAAAGAGCTTTGTTAAGGGCTCCCGCGCTCAACTTCTTGGCTAATTATCTGCTTGCGGAGGGTCCGGAAACTCCTCCTCGTAAACGCCGCGTATCCCTCTCTCCCTCTCTCCCTCTATATACACTCGTCGTCGTTAAACGAGCCTTTTCGGAAATTTCGCTCTCTCTTCCTCTCTCTCTTTCTGTTGCTCCGACAAGAGTCTGCACGTGCACTACATCATGCTCCTTTCTCTATACACGCGAAATTTCAGCCCAAACTTGATGAAGATTGCTTTTTATAGTGGGGGGATGCCAAGAGAAGGGAGGGAGCCTGTCGACGCCGAGATCCTAAAAATTAATTAGACTCACCTATATAGCCCGCAAGTGCGCACCTCTCTCTCTCTCTCTCGCTCGCGCGCGCCCGAATTCTTTGTCCGCAGTGCGTCGACCTTCTTTATTGTTTTTTCTCTCCTTTTTTTTGTTTTTTTTTTTTTCAAAATTAGCCTTTTTCCAAATTTATACTCATTGCTATTTGTATAGTACTGACGGGATGGCTTTTTTATCCTAATTACCCTTAAACGAGTAAATCACAAACAGTTATTTACTTTTTAAAAATTTACTTTTACTGTCTATAAAAATTTTTTTTCTCCCGACATTGATGAATATATAGAGGACGTGTCGAGCGCTCACATGTATATACGCGCGTATATAAATAAAATTGTTTTTTCTATTTATTGTAACAATGGCGCGCGGAGGCATTACATAAAAAAGGCGGCCGCGCATGATAAATAAGAATAATAATCAGATTAGGAATAAAGTTCTCGGAACTCGCTTGATTAGAATGTATAGGTAAGCGTGTAACCTTGAGCTAGGGTCACTAGTACACACACACAGAGAGAGAGAGAGAGAGAGAGAGACGAGAGAGGTAAAGCCCGAATTTCCTCAATAGCCGGCAAGTATAATAATGATTTAAAAGGAGTAGCGCCGCTGCCGACAAAAGTCATCAAGTGTTTTCGACAGTCTCTCTCTCGCTCTCTTTCTCTCTCAGTCGCACTCGAAGGAATGACGAAGGCTCGCTGCTTAGGCACGAAAGAGAGTGAGCTAGCGAGCGAGCTAGCGAGCCTTCACTTCCACTTGACTGCCAGTCTCTTTTGCTGGCCGCGAGCACGCAGCTCGCAGTATCCAGCACTGTTTATCCGTCATATCCTAATCGCGTATCTCGCTCTTACTCTCTCGGCCGCTCGCCTCTTGCTATCTGCGCACATTCTCTACGCTCACGCATCTAGCCCGAAAATACTTTTCTTTATGCTCTCACACATACTACTCGCTCTGCCTTCTTTCCGTCATCCCTGCTAGATCCACGCTAGCGCACCAGTGGCCGTGACTCTTAAAACTTCTCTCTCTCTCTCTCTCTCTCCGGCTCCTTCCTTCTCTTTCTCTCTGCGCGAGCCGATTCACGGACGGTCATTAAGGTCGCAGCGAGGCGGGCGAATATTTAAATTGAATTTACGAGTCCTGGCCCGGGGCCATGCGCGCAATCGGCCGGACCTCTCTTTTTCTCCCGCTCTCTTAAGCGCGCGCTAGCTCCTTGTCGTGCTATATGCGACTGTAGCTGCCTACCTGCTCGCCCCGACTATGCCAGCCGAAAAATAACAAAACTATATACATGTATAATAAGAAAAGCTTGCTGACAATTGCTAGCTAATCGATCCGAGGAGTCTACGAGTCTAGCGCTTAGCTCCACGTGTGTGTGTGTGTGTGTGTGTGTGCCAATTAAAACGTCCATTTGCATCCAGCGATGCGTATTGTCTGGGATTAGACCGGAGGCCCCGCGGGGAGAGCTCGATTCGACGACGAGCTGGCTCCTCTATCGCGCACCGGCGAGCGACGGGCTGACTTATTCGGCCTCTGGGAGCCCGACGAACCGACGAGCAACGTGCGCTGTTTTCCTATCGATTAGATTTTATTTGCCAAACGAATCCACTCTGATAACTCTCTACCCCCGGCCCCTACACACTCGCCCTCTCCGACTATTCAAGTTCTTAGCTAATCTGCAGGGAGCTGTAGCATATAGGCAGAGCCGAGGAGAAACTTTTTTATATGATATCAGGAGAGCGGGACAGCAGTTGGTTTGAGGCTCGCCGCGAGCTTGCAAGCTGCTGCTTGCGGGCTGCGCGTAGACAATTATTCGAGCCTCTCGCTTCTCTAATCCCGATAATCCTGCGCCTTTGAAACTGACCAAGAAAGCTTAGCGAGTTTGCATGAGCGTGAGAAGTAGAGATTATGCCGGCGCCGGAGACCGGCCTCTCACGGTGAGAGGGAAACGGATTCAGCTTAAACTTTAAGCACTAGACGTAGCGAGAGCCTAGCTAGCCCGGAGATTGTCAGCCGACTAATGCCTACTTATTTATTAAATTTACTAAAGCCTAATTAACTGCGAGCTGATAATTTTCGAATCGATGCTTTCCAGAAAATAAATAGCAGTTGCTTCAAAATATGATAATCAATAATCGGAATTAAGCAATAATTTTTTCACTCTATGCTCAACATCAATTAATAATCGATTGGATTTGCATTTTGAGCGGATAGCGCGCCCAAGAATTCACATCGTCATAATTCTTACTAATCACATGATTCAATAAATGCTGTAGAATAGTGCACAATAATAT
This sequence comes from Eupelmus urozonus, assembly GCA_900480035.1. Taxonomy (NCBI): domain Eukaryota; kingdom Metazoa; phylum Arthropoda; class Insecta; order Hymenoptera; family Eupelmidae; genus Eupelmus; species Eupelmus urozonus. The sequence goes on along the minus strand of UELX01000690.1, from coordinate 17,283 downwards.
TTCAGAACTTAAATTTTAAATTATAATAATGTTTAAATTAATACACTCAATCTGTCGATCTGTGTGTATTATAATGAGCGCTACGTTCAATACATATATATATATATATATATATCTATTAAAGCAGATTTATGCGGTGCTTTTAAAACATCGATGTACTCGCACATACCCAAGATGAATAGATTAGACTCTTTGCGCGCTTGACATCGAGAATATTTTTATTCAATCATAACCTCCACGTGGCATTCCACTCAACAGGAGAGCTTATTTTATAAATCAACATATTTTTCAATATCTTAAAATCACTTGTATATTACCTTCCTTTTATTAAGGTACATTTAACTTATTATTTGTACTTTTTTCTCAAACCTCGTCTTTTTTCCAGTGATAAAGCATATTCTCTTTGTGGCTATCGTAAATTTGAAAGGTGTGATTTTCGAGTTGAGCAGATAAAATATGTTAATTTTTTCAGGCGCATATCTTCATAAGCGCCGGCGCGTTATTCTGGGTAAAAAGCGCGTAATAAGCCAGGCTAATCCTCGGCAGCAACAACAAGAAGCGAGCAACAAATCAGCGCGCTCGGGAGCCAAAAAGAAGGCCGGCCGCTTATACACGCACGCAGCGCGAGAGCGAGAGCGAGAGAGTCTCGGCATCAATCATGCAGCGAGCGAAAAGTAGTAGCCTATAATTCACACACGGGCGCTCGTTGCCGCGCGAGTAGAAATATTTCCAGGCAGGCGCCTTGCGCGCGAGCCCGACCGTTTATTGCGTCGCCTTCGACAAAATTGTGCAATGGTCCCCCCGCGCGGCTCGACCGCAGCAGCAGCAGCAGCAGCAGCAGCAGCAGCAGCTAAACAGGAACCACGAGAACGCGCCGATATTGCGCTCTCGCTCCGAACGAGCGCGAACTTGACACCGGCAAGGACGCGTTTCGAAAGGAGGAAATAAAAAAATCTGGCTCGGGCCCCGTTAAAGGAAGTAGTAGTAGTAGTAGGCAGCGCTACTGCCTCAACCTGCTGCCCAAACTGCGCTGCCGCCGCCGCCGCCGCCGCTCGCTCGCTCGCGCTCTATACTAGCGCGCTCGCAGATATACATTAGCTTCAATGTACCTGCCACAGCGCGCCGATCATTAAAATGCGACTCTCCGAATATCTCGCACCGCTTGGCTTATATAACGAGTTTAACACTTGCAAACTCGACTAAACATTTTTTGGGCCCGTCATTTTTTACGCCAAGCTTGCCCAATGCCTGATAAATCGATGTGTACGCACGATCGGCTCTTTTCTTCTCCGTCCTCTTCTTGTTCGACGACTTTTTTCAGCTTGATCGTTAATTTGCTATTTTCGATGCACGCGAGACATTTTATCTGCAGCTTTTCAACATTTATAATAAAGGTCAAAGCTGGCTTAAAAAAGAATATATATATTTTAAAATGTTGGCATTGATAAACTCTTTGGCATCCTTATAGATTGCGGACTGCTAAATTTTCTTGTTGCAGCTGGGAAAAAAACGAAAAGAATAATAAACATTAATTAAAGAAGGAATGTTTTGAGCGCGGTTGTCCGAATAAGAATTGCCGAGACGTAGCGAGGGGGAGAGATCGGTGCAACTTTACTGATGTGCGCTGCCTGTGTTTTATCTGGCCGCGACGGCACGTGACGCTCTTATGATTGGTGTGTGTCGACGCGGACTTTGGCATTCCCTCGGACTTATGTAAAATTTATTTTCTTCCAGTACGGATCGTATTCTCATTTTTTTTCCTGCGCGCGCTTCATTTTTGACATTTCGACAGCAATACTCCATCTTGCGGCTCGAGCTCGCTGGGATCTGTTATTTAATGATCGCTCGTTTTGCATTCTGCAACTCATGCTTGATTCGCGCTCGCATCTCTTTTAGTGCGGCTAGAAAATTTAGTAGAGAGAGAGAGAGAGAGAGAGAGAACAAAAAAGTTTCTTTCCATTTTACAAATGACGTAACGCTCGCACACTCGACTCAATGACACTCTTTTTTCTTCATCCCGAATAGCTCGAGCTCATGTAAGCATTATTAATAAACTTTGAGCGAGTAGCGCAATAACGAAAGAATTAAGCCGTTGAATATAAGCAAAGAAATCCGATCTAAGCAGCTAGGGGGTTAAATTGCTATTCAACTTATAATGCGGCCCTGCTGCAGTTTACGTATATGCTGTATCTCAGGCCGAGCTTTTCCGTAAATCATTTCGCCCGAGTCAATTAGCCAATTTGTCAGTCGCGTCTGGAGCGGGCTGGAAGCAATCGCGCTCAGGGTAAAAAACGAATGATTCAGCCGATCGAGGTGGAAAAAAAGTCTGGAATATAAGTACGCGCCGAGACAGCGAGGTAGGAAAGAGACGCGTGCTGAGACTGCTCAGGCGCGCTGTAATCAGTAGGGATAAAAAAGCAGCCAGCTTCTTTCGTCAGCCTCTCGGAGCGTCGAGTGATAAGACGTTACAGCGAGAGCGCGCGCTCCGCTGCTGGCCCGGCGGCGGCTATTGCGCGACGGCAGCCGGCGCGCTGCACCTGCGGGCGCGCGACGCACATTGTAATAATCGGCGCTTCTCCGCTCTCTTTCTCCTTATCCAACATATCTCCGTCGTTGTTTTTTTTTTGTTTTGTTTTCTTTTTTCTTTTCGACTCTTCCGCGCCGTCTGGATTCAACCGGATCGGCGCTGATTACAATTGGCCGGCTGACCCTGTGCGCGCCGTACGGGAACTGTGCGCCGTCCTCGTCGTTTACGTAACGCGCACAGGCTGCCGAAAAAAAGAGACAGTTAGACAGCGAAGGAGTATATATATCTATGTATACGTGTAGTAGCAGCAGCGTAACGCGGCGCTCGTAATCTCACGCTGTCGCTGGCTGATGATCTTCCAGTCGACAGACGGACGCTACGGACCGAGAGAGAATTTAGGAGAGCACCGGCATGCGCTATACATATACCTAGTCGCGTGTGTATGTATACGCGTATAAGATGGATATGCGTGCTAGGCCGCCGCCGCCGCCTGCGCGCCGCAGCCGCAGCTGACGGGTCCTTGGGGATGCTCTTGCATATGCATATATCGATATATAGGCTCGGCATCTATACTGCTTCGAGATAAATTCCACTCTTTTTCTCTCCTCTCCCGCTCGCTCGCTCTCCGAGCGCCGACTACAAATTTGGCCGAACTGGTGAGGAACAGTTATTTTGGGCCGTGAATGTCAAGTGCTTGGATAGGAAGGATACGTTTCATGGCCGCTAAAAAATTATAAATTTTCGTCTATAGCTCGCGCCGACTTGCTGTGTTGGCATAATGACGTAGCTCAAACTCTCGAATCTCTTGTGTATTATAAATATATATATATGCGTGTGTGTGTGTGTGCGTTGCGCCAAAACTTTCTTACGAATAAATGCTTATATGCGATATATCATTTGCGCTCGGATTACGGAGATTAATTCTTTCTAATTAATTATGTTCCTCGAACCGTTCAAATGCGGCCGCTTCTCGCGAATCGCTTAGCGCAGGAGCAGGCCGAGTTTGAAAATTAAAACGGTATATTCGCGTCTAGGGAGTAAAAAAAATTCAATGCAATATACTTATTCGGACGTATTATATATATGTATAAATACATAGAGAATGAGAGATTGCGATAGACGGGAGCAGAGCGAGAAAGAGCGGGCTCGCGCTTGGCCGCTTGGGCGCGAGAAGGGGAGAAAAAGAAGAAGAATCTCGCATAATCCGGAGAATCCGAGGATCTCGTGACTAGGATGAATTATTTGTATCCTCCGCGGTTTATGATCGAAGGCGAGAGACAGAGAGAGAGAGAGAGAGAGAGCGCGTCTACGCATACACACACACACACAGTACAAACACATAGACAGGCAGGAGAGATCCAAGTCTGCCAAGTGGAAGGGAATCAAGCAGCGCGCGCGCTGGTGGGGGAAGCGGCAAACTGCAGAGAGCGAGAGAGCGCGATCGAAAGGAGCGAGCGGAAGAGAGAGAGAGAAGAGATATATCTGTCCGATCCAGCGAGCGCGCGAGTTCCCTATGCGGTAGCAGCCGAGCCAAGTTAGTCAGGTATAGCTCGAGGCTACTCGATGATAGACAAGGTCAGCCTCTCCCCGCCGCTGCCGCTGCCGCCGCCGCCGCCGCTGGACCGAGAACTCGCGCGACGATCGCGCACGCGCACAGCCTCCTCTCCTTTACATTTATTTATTTATAAATATATAGATTCTTTGAGCTCATTGCGCCGCCTGGGACACGGAGCAAAGCTCAGATGCTTCCAGGCGCTTTATGGAGCGGCGGCTGCGCCGACTAATGGCTCGACTCGCCGCCGCAGCCGGCACGACAATGACGATCAATCCTTTGGGCTTTTAGAGCGATGCGTGCCGCGCGCTCTTCCTCTCTCTCTCTCTCTCTCCGTTCGTGTCCGACCGCGCGCGCAGACTCGAGCCGATAAATAAAGATGACGCGCTCTCGCGGCTTATGAATTTCAGATTATCGCGATCGCGCGCTCAGCCGCGCTCCGTGTAAATCGCTTTTTTTCTCTCCTTTTTTAATTCCCCCTTTATCGTTTTATACTTTTGCGTGTCCTTTTCTTATCGTCCGCTGCAAGCCGACTCTCTCTCTCTCTCTCTGTAGAGAGGGAAAGATTGCGCAGTTTTTTTCCCGCCTCGCTCGTCGTACCGCGGCCTTCTTTAAGCTCGGCGGCGGCGACGAGTAACCCGAACTCTTGCCAAAAATTCGAGAAATTCGATAAAGTTTCCTTGATAGAAAATTGACCATATTCTGGGCAGAATTGCTGGTCAACAAAAGTTAAAATGACACTTGTCTAGAAATTTTGAAAATGCTTTCAACAGAATTTTTAGACAATTGTCATTTTAACGTTTGTTGAGTGCAGAAATTCTGCCGAGAATCTGGTAAATTTTCTATCAGGCTAGCTGTTAGTATAAAAAAGTGTGGTAAAAGAGTATATTGTAATGAAAAATTGTCGTTTGTTTGATTGTTTCAGATTTTCGGGAGCAAAGCGGACCTGCAGCTGCACACCCAGATCCACATGCGCGAGGCAAAGCCGTACAAGTGCACGCAGTGCTCAAAGGCGTTCGCCAACTCGTCGTACCTGTCGCAGCACACGCGCATCCACCTCGGCATCAAACCCTACCGCTGCGAGATCTGCCAGCGCAAGTTCACGCAGCTGAGCCACCTGCAGCAGCACATCCGCACCCACACCGGCGACAAGCCGTACAAGTGCCGGCACCCCGGCTGCACCAAGGCCTTCAGCCAGCTGAGCAACCTGCAGAGCCACTCGCGCTGCCACCAGACCGACAAGCCCTACAAGTGCAACTCCTGCTACAAGTGCTTCAGCGACGAGCCGAGCCTCCTCGAGCACATACCCAAGCACAAGGAGTCCAAGCACCTCAAGACCCACATCTGCCAGTACTGCGGCAAGAGCTACACCCAGGAGACCTACCTGGCCAAGCACATGCAGAAGCACGCCGAGCGCACCGACAAGCGCCCGCCCATCATCGGCTCGGGCCTCAGGCCCTCGATCCACTCGATGGCGGCGGCCGCCGCGGCAGCGGCCCACCACCAGGCCCAGGCCGCCGCCGCCGCCGAGCACTACTGGCCCAAGGTCAGCCCGGACTCGGTCATCAGCGAGCTCCACGACAGGCTGCCCCACCACCACCACCCCTCGGACTACCACCAGGGCCAGAACTCGGCGGAGATGCTGCTGCCGCCGCCGCCACACTCGCACCGCGACTCGCTCGACAACGACTCGAGACAGCAGCAGACGCCCCAGCCGGGCCAGCAGGGCCACCCGAACCAGCAGGGCCACCCCAACCAGCAGGGCCACCCGAACCACCCGAACCACCCCAACAGCAGCTCGGCCTTCACGCCCATCTCCTCCATCTCCATAAACTCCATCTCCTCGATGCAGCATCCCCTGAACCCGCTGAACCACCTGCACTATCCGACGAGCCACCACCCGGCCTCGAGGCCCTACCTCTACGAGGCCTTCAACTCGCAGAAGGCCTCGCCGACCTCCTCGGCCTCGGCCGTCAGCTCGGCCGGGCCCACCAACCAAAACTCCTCCTTCCCCAATCAGCTCATCAGCCTCCACCAGATCCGCAACTACGCGCACCAGCCCAACCTCGGCAACCTCGGCAACCTCGGCAACCTCAGCAACCTCAGCAATCTCAGCAATCTCAGCGCCAGCATGGAGAGCCACGCGCTCCTCGGCGGCCTCAAGGACAAGCAGTAATCCTCCTCGTCCTCGTCCTCCTCCTCGTCGTCGTCCTCGTCGTCGTCCTCGTCGTCCTCGTCGTCGTCGTCGTCAGCAGCAGCAGCAGCAGCAGCAGCAGCAGCCGCCTCCTGCACTCGCGTGCGCACCTACTTGCGCCCTTAGGACAAAAACACACCAACTACCTACGTTTTTACTTATACGTGCGTATATATATGTCTATATATATACACAACAAGAGATGAGCGCGCGTATATATATACATGTATACACATACATACATACATAAGCGGTCCTGCGCCGCGCCAGAGAGACAATCGTTGTTAGTTCCTGCTTTAGGCGCTCTAAGCGCGTTCGACTGGTATACTTCGTCTCTCCAACGAGCCAGCCGTTCACGTCTTTATCTTTCACTCCTACCTCTCTTTCTCTCATCTCCTCTCCTCTCCTCTCTACACTCTTTTTCTCAATCAGTCTCAAACTCTCTGAGCGCGCGCCCGCGAGCTAGGACCAAATCTCATGTTATATACTTATAATAACCCGACGTGTCTGGTTTTATCCCTTGATTCGCCTGCGATGCCGAGTCCAGAGTGATTTTATCTTTTTAAAGATTAAGATATATATATATAGATAAATATATATATATATATAGTCCAGTATTCGGCGGCTAGACCAAGGGAAGGATACCTACTGCTACGTACCTTCTCTCCCGTGTGCGACACATACACACACACACACACACACACACACACACACAGACACACATAGACACTTGCATACGTACACACGCACAGCTCGCGTCGGAAGAAGGAAAGTCGGTCATGGCAATATACCGAATTGTGATCAAGGGCCTGACCAAGGAAATCGGGGCTAGCCTCGTGCACCCGCGCGCCCGGGACTCTCTCTCAAAGCTCGATTTCATTCAGAGCCCCGATTGGCCCTTTAGATTTTTAGGATACTAAGTATACATTGTTTGTAAAAAAATTATTTAACAATAATCCATTGTTTTTATTATTGTTAACATTAAGATAATGTTAAGTTACTGAATATGCATTGTTTATAATAATGATAATATACATTGTTTATGATAACAATAATTTTTCATAATTATGTAAGGTAATAAATATTCATTGTTTATAAAATATATTAATTATTTATCAATAATCAATTGTATTTATTCTGTAATTAGATAATTAATTGGTATCACATATATATGTTTCGTACAGAGAGCAGTCTGTATAGTAGTTCTTGTACATAAAAGCACAAAAAAATCGTTTTTCATAAAAATAATTGATTATTGAAAATGTTAAATTATTTTTTATCATCGTAGATTCAATCATTACGATAATACTTGGAACTCGTATTTTGATCGTATTGCGGATCATAAGATTTAAAAAAATGGCCTGCGTTCATTGGTTAAAATTGTTTAGAATAACAATGGGACTGTCATTATAATTTATTTTAAAATGCTTCTAGTTAGTTATGATCGTAAAAAAGGATAAAGTGCAAAACATTTGTTTTCTTTGTCTTTTTCGGGGTTTAATAGGTGCATTATGTAATTAAAGGTATATATCTCGCGGATAGCGCTACTGTTACAGTTTTCAAGCGCTTCGTACTATTTGTACTCTCTAAAATATATAACAAAATGATGAAAAAAAAACATACACACACAACACGTCAATTGTAAAGCCAAACTTCGAGTTTGCCAAGTGAAAGTATAACAGTTACTCATTCATTATAAGTGACTCAGGATAGGGTACGATCGCGCCATTCAATTTTTTACTTTTATTTTTTAAGCTTTTTAAGACGCTCTGTCAATAAACATGTCCGACTGTTCACTGTGAATAGGAAATAGCTCACTCTTAGTTTAAATAAATTTTTACAGGTTAGATCATCTAGCTAGTTCATTCAAATATCTTTTGTAGTTTTTATTTTGTAAATGATGTTGTAGAATCTCAATAATTAATAATGAAGAGAGCTAATGGAAAGTCGAAAAAAAAACCATGACGTTGAAAAAAAAAAACAACAAAAATCTTGTAAAAATGTTTATCAATCGAAATTATAGAATAATCAACGAAATGAAAAATGTACAGAAAAAAATATACCAATTAAAGTTTATTCCTCACTTAAAACGCTTGCCTCTTTTTTATTATTTAACAAACCCAAAATTTTCAATCCATAAAACTTTATTAAAGTTTATGATATTTTTAAAATTAAATTAAAAATATATAATATCTAAAATGAAATTGAGAGGAATAAAAAAATTATTACACGAAAAAAGTGAACATCTATTTTTTGTCAATTATAAAGTACTAAATGTTGTTTCACTAAATTTCTCAAAATAAATTTAATTGCATTTTGAAATTTTACAACTTAAGTTAATTATTCAGGTTGTAAATTGTTTGATTTAAAATTTTAGTATTTCAGCAACCGGAATATTATCTTAGTAAGTATATCGTTGAACCAGTTATGAAATGAAATGAATCATTTACGAATTTTTTAATTTTATTTCACATAAATGTAAACAACGATAAAGTTAAAATTTTTTCCTAAAGTCATTTCTATTAAACAAAAATGAATATGAAGAAAATTTTATAATTTAATTCACCATAGTTTTTAGTTTAAACAAATAAATATAAATGAAGAAAAAAAAAGCAAATAAACTATAGAAATGTACTCCTGCTAAATGGTATTATTATAACTTAACGTTATTTGAATATAAAATAGGATTCTTATTATTTAGTTTTATTCCAGGAGAAGAATGGATTTATAGATTTTAAGTGTCGCCTAAAAAATAATGAAAATACGATTGAAATACAAATTCCAAGTGCTAAAATTTCTTGAATAAAATAAAGGTTTTGAGACATTTAGTTAAAAGTCTTGTAGATCACTAGTGACATAATTCTTATCAGCAAAGACGCATAATGTAAAGTGTATTGAAAATACTTATTTTATTTGGAGCAATTTACTTAACTGTATGCTTGCCAGCTACAATTTCCTTGGTCAAATCGCGATCGCATTCATAAAGTATTTCTGACAAGTTTTAATCTCGTAAGAATAAAATGAGTTTTTATTCAAAGAGGTTTGATAAAAAGAAAAAAAGTCTGGCGTCGATTCAAATAAAATTTTCGAAATTCAGTGTCTCACTCTTGGCTCGTCATAGTATAAATATATATAAAAATATACACGTAAATCTCTATATAGTTGATAGTTATGTAAAATATACATATGAAGATAAATTCAACGTTTAGCAATTTTTAACGAAAACTTTCGCGACTGGTGTACTTAGAAACCGTCCGTTTCGCATGTGTACAAAACTTCTGCGTGCGCTAGTTTTAACGCGTTTAACAAAAGGTTAAAAAGAAAAAAAATAACGTCTTGCATACTCAAATGTTAATTGATCATCTGTACTGTGCATCGAAAAAATGAACAAAACTGCAATTGTGCATGACAATTTTTTGTTTTTATGTGTTAAACAGCGTGATGATTGAAAGCCAAATTTTCAACCGTTTACACACACACACTCACATCACAAACGAATGAATAATTACTATCTAAGGTGCATATACTTTATTCTTTTAAGTCATTTTCTGTAAAAGATTTTTGTAAATAAAGTTACTAAACGAGCAAGCACGTCAAGCTAAGACAAGAAGGGAAAATTAACGAATTCTCTCAACGTGTTAACGTACTTGCGCGATTAAACTTTTTTGTACAACGTTACAGACCGTAGCTTACCAAAGCGACGATATTTTCGATATAAATTAACGAATGAAATAATTAATGGAAATGGTCAATGAAACGGATGGTGCGTGGCTCGCGCGCAATGAGAAAAAAAAACAATGTTGTCTTATAGGATTTTACCGCGAAAGCCAATATGTCGCGTTTTCAATGTTTACACAAAAAATTAAGATGAAATTCTAAGTATTGATTACTGTAGCGTTTAAAACAAATCTATACAAAAACGAATAAAGCAACAAGAGAGAAAATGATGGCGAAAAAGCGACCGTGTGTGAAAAAGTGATAACGCGTAAGAGAAATATGAAAAAAAAAAATAATAATTTCTAGATTTAAACTTAAGGGGAGAAACAATATAATGCGTGGTACGAACAGAACTGTGATATTGTTATTGTATAAAAATTAAATAATGGAAGAGATGAAAAAAAAAAATATGGAGAAAATCTAAGGTAAAAAACTATACCGTAGGGATGAATTATATAACATTGTATTTTACAAGAAAAGTGCATTCTTAAGCGTTTTAGCGCGGTCGTGCGAAAGATTAATAGGAATGTAAGTGTGCAAGAATGAAGAGAAAGTGTGAGAATAACGAATAAGGTTAATAAAAACTGAAAAAAAAAACTGAAAAAAATAAAATAAAAATTACTAATGGAAAAAGCACTGAGTAGCCCTGCAAAAATTCAGCGCGTTCTTCAAAATTTAAAATTCAAATTCGATACTCTTGAATAAAGCAATCTCAGCGGTTTCAACGAAAAACAAAAGAAAAAGAAAAAGAAAAAGCAAAGGATGTTGCATTGCGTGAAACTAAGTAGACACTATTTAGATCTAATTAAGATAGAAAAAAATTGTTAAGCATATATAAATATATATGGTGTTTATATAAAATGTTTTAAGATATGAAGAGAATCGTGTGCAATTCTTCAGGGCTCCTGTTTCTTCCATTTAAGGCCAATTTTCGGCGTACCGGTGTCTAAATAATTTCAACTATTTGTAAAATAACGGAAGCAGGAATAAATGGGGGTTATTATACGAACGTGCGTTTTTCGGTCTTGTAACTTCGCTATAATTAAGGCGACGTTAGTACCGAGGAGCCGTATACATATTATAAATATATTACATTGTACTAAATGTTTTGCCACAAAATCGATGCGATATATCGAACGTTTTTAATATTAAAGAGAAAGACACAAAGAAAAGAAAGAATGGAAGGAAGGAAGGAAGGAAGGAAGGAAGGAAGGAAGAAAGGAATAAAGGAAGGAAGGAAGGAAGGAAGGAAGGAAGGAAGGAAGGAAGGAAGAAAGGAAAGAAGGAAGATTGAAAAAGAAAGGAGTTAAAATGTAAGGGCAGAATAGGGATGGCAGTTAACGGCAATCGCGCACTAGAGAGAGAGAGAGAGAGAGAGAGAGAGAAAGAGAGAGAGAGAGATACTAACGAAGTCCGTAAATTTATTAGATAAAGTGTATACGTGGCGTACGAAAGCAAGGACAAGCGATTCCTTTGTACTTGCGGCGAAGTCGTTTGTCCCTCTCCTCCAGCCCCTCCCTCCCGCCAGCCCAGCTCCTTTTTCTATACGAGAAAATTTTCGCGAGAGATTCTGCGATCTTGTTTCCTGTGAAACGCCGCGCCGCAGCCGCCGTCGCAGCCGCCGCCGTTGCAGCAGTAGCCGCCGAGGCGTCTCTCACTCTCAATTGTGTATTTGTCACAAGCAATGTCTGCGTGTGCGTGTATCAGCGTGCGTGAGTGCGTGTGTACCTCTACTTATATATATATACATACATGTGTGTGCAGTCGTAATGAAACGCGAGCACGCCTGAGAATTCAGAGTATCGGGGCACAGGAAACTTCAATATGTTATGACTTTATATATATACTTACTTTCGTTTTTTTTTTCCACGTTCAACACGAATGTTTTGTCGGATATCGATTTATTTAAAACTGTTCAATAAAACCAAATTAGCTTTGAAATTTAATGTTATTGCTAATTTTACGATCTCTCCCTATTCATTATACACCACCAAGCTCACACACACACATACACACACATACTCTTACACGTATACAGTGACTCAAAGCTTATCATGTACATTACTAGATTATAATTTATGTCGAAACATCGATCGTTTTAATCAGAATCATTGATAACGATGCTTTTTTCAATTCCACCATTCCCAGCGTCGCATGAACCTTTTAATAAAGTCGAGAAAAAATGTTTAAGCTCTAGAAATATTGATATTAACATGAGATATTAAAAATTTAAATAAGCACCGCAAACTTTGCGTATTCCTCGTTCCCCAAATTCCCCAATTTCAAACTCGTGTATGCATAAGAGTTATAAACTTACTAAATCGCCGTGCGTACGAAAATTGAGGCAAAAGTTTGCTCTTTACTACTACTACAGTGATTTCTCTGCACGTCCGGAAGTCCTTTGGAACGAAAAAATAAAAAAATATACATATATATATATGATAGAGAAGTAAGGACTTGTAATAATGACTTGGTTTACTGAAACTCCGGTTGCTAATTGTTTTGACGTGTTCATTAATTATTGATGAGAAAAACTGAGTGAAATAATCAGTTATTTTCTTAATAGTCGTTCGATTCTCGCGAAAGGACAAATGGCGAGGCTTATTTATAATTGTTTAAATAATTGAAATGCAGAAGGATGGAGAAAAATAATGATTACAAGCCACGAGTGACTTAGTAAATTTAAAAAGGAACGAGTAATAATAATAATAAATGCAAATTTTTAAATAAGTAGCAGCGCAGCGGTGGCGGTGGCGGCGGCGGCGGCGGCGGCGGCATCAGAGCGGCGGCAGCAGCGCAGCAGTAGCGACGGCGAGTCTCGGTGAAAAATAATAATTTGTTGGAGTTTCAGTATTTCTCCATTTGTCATTAAAGGCGTGTTAATAATTGAAAAGTGGAACACGTCGAAGCAATAGTCATGCGGATGTTGGAAAGGCGCGCGTGCAGCGTTCTATAGGTGAAAATGAGAGAAAAATCGGTGCCGCTGCAGCAGCAGTCGGGCGCGTGCGCAAATAGCGTTCGGCAATCGGCTGCAGCGGCCGCGGCAGCTCTCGGCACGCGAGCCGCGCGCAAGTGCATCGCTCGCTCGCTCGCGCGCGCTCGGCCTGGCGTAGGATTATTCTAGGTATAATAAACTTTACGAATTCGTCCTTGAATGTCGCGTAAGTGACGGTGAGTAAGAAAAAGCGAGATAGATGTGGAGCAAGAGCTCAGCCAGCTAAGCTGCAGTCCGCACGCGCGCCCAAGCGCAATAACAGAGTGAGAAAGAGCGCGAGATCTATTAGATACACGTACACACACACACACACACACACACCTATGTCGCCCGCGCCCGCGAGCCCGCGCTTAGGAAAATAGAGGGACACGAGCGCCTCAGTCGCCTGCTTAGCTCGTCGCTTGCTTTTTTCCTTTTCTTTTTTCAATCTTTTTTTTTTTTTTTTTGTTCAACCTCTACTCATATACACCTGCAGATGGGTACTTCTTTCTTGGCGCCGCCGCCGCCGCCGCCGCCGCTTCTTTTCTGCCCAAGCGAAATTATCCAGCCGTTGTTTAACATACAGAGACATGGCACAAAACGAGCGGGACCGAGCGGCGCAGCAGAAAGAAATACTCTACTTAAACGGCTCGCATTATACGGCTTTTATCCACGCTCTCGAAATTTCTTTCGACTACAATCACGAGATTTCAGTTTTCCGACTGCGGCCCCTTCATTTTTTCTTTCCTTTCTAAAACACCTGCACATTCTTCAAACATGTATACGCTTCATCGAATTCAACGGCTATTGATATATATATATATATATATTTTAATCTTACGCGAGGACAAAACTTGGCCAAGCTTTTTTCACACTTTCTTTATATCTCTCTACCTATTTTCTCCTTATGCTAAACTCGAAACCTTTCAGATATTTAACTATAGTAAACTCATTTTTACTCAGACTTTAATCACTGCCTAAAATTTAATCAATACTCTTATTAAAATTATAATTATATTAGTAAATTTTTTAAGTCATAATGTTTTGCTTGAAATTTTGTTTAATTTTACTTTAAAAGTTTTGAAACACAGTACTTTAGTTGAGATAAAATTTGTCCCTTGTAACATGTTATGCGCGAAAGGAAAATAAAATAAAGGGAAGATAGGCTAGTAAGAAAGAGTTACTATTTTCGATTATCTTTTCGTATTTTCGTTGTTTTGTTAATAGTTAATTTGGATGTTTGAAAGCGAGCTTGTCGCGGGAACAAAGGCGAAGGCGAGAAAAGAACTGATGAATACTTTTTTGAGCAATCCTTACAATTGCCTCGATGCATTTAAATATAAAACTATTTAACATTGTCTTGCCTCTTTTTCACTCAAATATCTCTTATTTTACAAATCACTCTGAAAGCAATGGTGCTCCAGTATACGAAAAACTGAAGGTTTTTATGTAAACATGAAAATTAACTGATATTTATAGTTTGATGTAGCGTCGGACGAGATTTTGCAAATTCGTATGTCTACGTAGGATTATCTTGAATATTTTCAAGAAGTCACCGATGTTTATAATTTTAAGCGACTAGCGACATTTACTCATTAATTTTGTTTTATATATACATATATACATATTGTAGCTCATTTCACTTATTTTCAAGCAAATGATCTTTCGAAGAATTTTATAATGTATAAGAAAAACATTCTCGCATTATACATGCTATATTCAATTATGTTTTTTATTCAAATAAATAAGAATATTTAAATCAAAGTGAATGTTCGTTTCTGAAAGAAATAAAAATATGTGTTTTATTTAATAAATTGTTTTATTTAGAAATGTATAAGTTCTTTTAATGTTATCTAATAAATAATCTTGTATGTATATTTATTCATTTCGTACTTCCATTATGTATTTTTTATAGTTTTATTTCAAAATTTTATTTATCTTTATTATAAGCTTCCAACAATTTATATTATTTAAACGTACCTTTATTAAATATTTGAATATATATATATTAAAAACTACAATTTCCAGTCTTAAAGTTAAAGTTTAAGTTCTCCCAATTTAGTCTTCATATTCATATTTCAAAGTTATTTAGTTAGTTCAATAATATATTTATTCTCGAAAGAAGATTAATATAATTTATTGCCTTAATTTTATTTTGTCGACTACAAGTAAGTAAAAACTTATTGTTTTTCTTTAATGTATAAGAACTCCTTTTGTACCTGAACTGAAGTTTTCATTTTCCTTAAGGTATTGCATGCTTATATTAAACAGCTTTTAATCTTATTTTAAACCTTTATTCTTTACTTATGTATGAAGATTATATGTCAATTATTAATTAAAAATAGTTATCCCTCTTCCCTAGGTGGCTTACTATGATTTTCTTATACTCCAGTTGGTAACTTCTATCGCCTGAGGTAGCTTTTTTAGTGCACGTAAGTAGTTTTCCCAAATATTCTCCATGAGCGATATTAATGCTTTTAAATATCAAAAAAAAAAAAAAAAAAGGTAGAACGTAATTTTTGATGAAAAATTTTCGACAATTCAATTAGTTTAGCTAAGCTTTCACATTTTTTAAAATTAGTTCAGATAATCTAGATTAACCCTTAGAGGGCCGAGATGACTCGCTGACATTTGGCAATAGTTTGATCAAAAGCGGGGGACTTTTTCCCTCATCTCTATGGAGATACTGACATCCCAAAACCCGGCCCTTTAAGGGTTAAATAGAAATTTGGGCCTGTCAGTATTTTTTTTATTTTTCTAATAGCACGACCCCAAACTATAAAATATATATAAATTATTTTTGTCTCTTATTAAACCCATATTTAAAATGAGATTTTTAAGAGTAACTTGATTTTTTCGACTTAGACACGAAGTATGTCTTCACACCTAAAATATTTTTAAAAATTTCCTACATAAAAATAATATTAATCTTGTTTGAAGTTTTGTAAAAAAGAATCATCATAAAAGTCTTCCAAATTTTTTCTAAAAATCATTACTTATACTAATTACATGTGAAAAATAATTATCGTAATAATAATTTTTAAGTTCGATAAAGAACTTACCAAAAAAGAAAATCATTTTTTAATTTGAAAAAATGATAAAAATTTATTATTAAAAAAATAGCTATTTGTGGACACTATACATAAGGTAAGTAGCGCATATTTACTGTATGGATTTTATTTATTATTGGTTTAGAAAAAGTATAATCAAATCTTTTCACTAAAATCAAATCGAATGTAATAACACTTTTATTTGATTTTGAGAACATTTTTACGCTCCAAGAAAAACTTTTATTATCTAAACAAAATTATTTAATGACTATAAATAAGCAATGTTTGGAAAAATTTATTTTATGCTTGATAGATATTTTAACGTTCGTGAAAAATTTGTGTATAGAAATTTGAATTTGTTGGACTACTACGAGAAAAATTTATTTTATACTCATGTAGAAGCAGGTCTCTATAATCCGTTTCTGATGTCTTCACAAAATTATATGAACTCCCAAATGTTTATGTATTCAAAATATTTAAAATTTAATTACATTTCAAAGAAAATTTATTATCGATTTATTATTAGCTCTTCTATAAGTAAAACAGTTTCAATAATTATTTTCTCTGTAGATTTGATTCGTACTTACAGGACATACGTGCTTTTAGTACCCTCAAACTGACCCTAGTTGTTATTTGGAAGTCAATTTAATTTTTTTTTTTTTTTTTTCTATATAACGAGTATAACAAAACTCACGTCTTATTAATTACAGAGCAGTGTGAGTTCTCTAGCGGACAAAGTGACGTGTGCCTTTTTTACTTCATTTTAAAGGAAAACTCGTACTCCGACGTTACAGTCGTCACGCGTCAAGGATTTATAGATAGAAAATAAATTTTATAGGTTAATTATGCACGTTTTATGCAATCGAAACGAGGGGCAGAAAAAAGCAGGAGTTACGTTGCCGTACGACGAGCCATGCGTGTTTTTCCATCCTAGTTTAAAAATTACACATTTTCGGTATTCAGTAACATCATTGCAATTTTATCACTTTATTTTAAATTTTTGTCATACTCATTTTAGATAATTTCTCGCTAAATATTTTTTTAGCGCTTCTATATTTCTCTCTGCATCGCCTCTCATTCTGTTAAGAAATATATATACTTTTATTTTATTATATTAAATTCAAATTTTAAACTTGTCATTCATGTATATATGTAATTCATTTTAGTTACGAAAAATAAAACTCTATTTCTCAAATGTAACTTTATTTATAATTATTTTAAATAAGATAATACTGTTGATATATTAATTTTTTTTTATTAATCTAAAAC
>UELX01000689.1:0-64939 GCA_900480035.1 Eupelmus urozonus | reverse complement strand
CCTTGACTCGTACTGCAAATTTCACACTCGGTCTAAAAAAGCTCACTTTGCGCCCTTGGTACATAATATACTATTGTAAATTCAGCATTCATTGTTATTTCATCCATAATCTTGCACTAATTCTTATTATTAAAAAAAAAAAAAACAAAATGAAAAATTATGTTTCTGCGTAAATATATTGAACTGAAAACAGTTGACGAGTGATTCACGATCTATGAAGTATGAAGTGCTCTGGATGATTCATATCCAAGTGCAATACTTAAAATCGTAAAAGTGATATCTCTTGTCAAAACTCGTTGACAAGAAAGCGACACTTTTTAACTCTTAATTTATTATTAATAGTCAAAGAATAATCTAATTTAGACTTGAGAAGTTTGTAGTAAGATTCGTAAATATATTTACTAAACATTAAAGAGTTTAGTTATGATTATTGAATATATGGATGGAGATAAAATGAAGATAAAATTGATTAATATAGCCACTATACAAATAAGATTTATGATTCTGCTTATATATCTCATTTGATATTCTCTACAACTTTGTAATTATTTTTTAATTTTTTAACTTTCGGCAATTTCATTTTGAAAATCTTTACAATAGAAATAGATCATTATTTCGGTACTAAGATTCGTTTTTAAAATAAGATTAAAATTAAACGAATTAAAAGACCTAAAGAAAGAAATAAAGAACAATATCATAGCACACTCTTGCAACAAAGCAAGAACATTTGAAACAGATGAAATAAACATTTTTAAACTGTTAATCATAATATTTTATACAATTATCTATTATGTTATAGATTTCATTAAATAGTTCAATTATGTTTTATCGCATTCATAAAGATTACATTGTATACTTTTTCAAATTCACGGTATCTGAGATTGTTAAGGTCGTTTTATTTTTGTATTAGTACAAGTTGCAGTTTATTACTAAAATAGATGTCGCATGACTTGCACAATTTATATGTAATTTAATGAGTTTAAAGAAAAGCGAGGAAGAAAGGACAGGGTGCTTTTGAAATAAAATATATAATGGTAATAACTTTATTGATTAATTTACACGCTTACTACAATTTGGCTATAATAGATATTCTCTTTGAAACTTTCTTTGCTCCCGCATTTTCATCTCTGCTTTATCATATGAAAACAACTGCTTGTGGCATTGATTAAGGTATGATTGAAAATTTGTAGAAACCTTTATGCGGAAAATTAACAAAAATTTAAAATGAATCTATGAAATATGTATGTTGAATGAATTTAGTGCACCTGTTGAATAAAAATTTGCAATGTTTTAAAAATGATGATGTAATCTTATAAGTTCTTCCTTTTTATATGACTAATTAAATTATATATAATTACATATAAAATTTACTAATATTAAGTAAATTTTGTAAAAGATTGTGAATTTTCCTATGGCAAGTGTTCACGAGACTTCAACTCCCTTGCTCATCTTATCTTTGCAAAAGTAGCAAAGTATCTTTGGTTGTAGTTTCTTATAAATCCAGAGTGGTCCGACCAGATTCTTCTTCTTTCCCCTGCAGTCTCTTCACTTTTAACTTCCCTACTTTCTAGCGCCTCATACATTTGGCTTTGAGAATACCGACAAATGCAGTAAAATTTTGTTTGATTCTTCTTCTCTATGTAGAACAAGATATCTTAAACTTTTACACCTACTTAAAGTATTTTTTATTTTGTAATAACTTGCTACACTTGACTTTGAAAAGTATAAGAGCTCAGTTTTGAATATTTGACTTTAAATCTTATTTAAACTTTAAGCGCTTTAAAAAGACGACTGTAAAATAAATTTTCTAAAAGTTTACAAAGAAAGTTTGAGAACAATGAAAAGCAGGTGAGAAAGGAAATGAACGGTCAGATACGCGCATGCGCATTTGTCGCCATAAATCTTCGGACAATTACTCGACTTTATCAGTGACTTCTGTGAATATGGTTATTAAGGTATTTATATTTTAACAGGTTTATCATAACAAATTAATTATTCATTTAAAAAAAAATTAATTTAGTTAAAATATATTTGCTTTCCTTAAGACTTTTAAATTTTATAAACACGTTAGGATATAATTACTTTTAATTAAAGTAATCGATTGCATAGAGAGGTTTCGAGTATCTGTGAATAACAATAGCAACAGTTTTTTTCATACTTATATGCGTAATTACACAACAATTGGTATAATTACAACTATTATATATTCTGAGCTTCTTTGTTCCTTTATTTTTCCTTTTATTTTGAATACATATGATAAACTGATTTGGTACTTCATTTGAATATCAATGAGTAGATCGAATTCTCCAAAGATGTGAATTTAATTTCACTTTAGCAAAGTTTTCATTATTTTTCTTGCAAAGCAAAATTGCGTGAGTGGCTATACGCGTCTTGCTAGTCCTTGGAAAGTCAAGGAAAAATAAGGAGACACTTGACGAGCAAGCGAAAGAGCAGTCTTGCAGCTAGTATTTTTATATAACGAAATAATGTTGATATTTAAGATCCGATACCAAACAATGCTGTCTTGGATGTAGCGTAACTAGTCAACTATATTAAAAAGAAAAAGAAAAAAATGTGATGCTGTTAACATTCTTTTGCATTTGTCTGGACTATCGAAAAAAAGATGAGCGGCAGTGATCGGGCTCTTCAAATTCTTGAACTTAACGCGGCAGCTCCAACAAAATTGAAAGAATCCAAAGGTGATAAAAAATAAACAGGCTAAAAAGTAAAGCAGAAAGCAAAGCTGGGTTGCACAATTGAAGAGAATACGAAAAGGCGAAAGAGAGTGAGAGAGAGAGAGAGAGAGAGAGAGAGAGAGAGAAAGAAAGAGAAAGGCCGAAATGATCGGCGTGTAAAGAGATGATTGGAATGCAAGCCCGGTAAGCGAAGGATCCAAAGGACGTGAAAGGATGAGAGCAGAAAGAGGGAAAGAGAAAGAGAGATAGCGTACTTTGCTTAGGTCGCTGGCGTGCTGGCGATGCGAAGGAAATTAAAAACGAAACAGCCAGAAAGCAAGCGGCGGCGTCGGCGGCAGCAGCCGAGCGAGCGAGAAACAAGAAAAAAGGAGTCATTATAAAAAGATGGGCGCGCAGAGCGAAAAGATGATGGGAGTGAGCATGCGAGAGAGAGAGAGAGAGAGCGAGAGAGAAGCGCATATATACACGCCGGTCGACCGAGTGACTATATAGGTATATATACGTACGGTACGCACACAGTGAGTGAGAGAGAGAGAGAGAGGAATAACGTAGCCGTGCGCGCGCGCGCGCACACTGAAAGTCGCTGCTGCTGCTGGCTGCGCCGAAGAAAGAGAAAAAAAAGCGAGCACGGGAGGGGAAAGCAGGAGAACGAGAAGAGCGAGCCTGGAGGGGGTGGGGGGGAGGGAACGCGTGCGACGACGACGACGACGACACAGAGAGAATGAGAGAGAAAGAGAGAGACGGCGGGCGCCGCCGCCACCTCGATAAGAGCGAGCGAGTATATAGGTACCAGCGCCGCTGCCGCTGCCGCCGCCGCCGACCATCTTGCACGCGCCGAACCGATGAGAGTTGACTAGCCGCTCGCGCTCGCGAGACACAGCTAGAGCTTCGGCTTTTTCTATCTCTCATGAGGACAGACACACGCGACTATAAGGAAAGCTACTGCTGCTGCTGTCGGCGCAGCCAATAGCAGCTCGAGGCGGCAATTTCAAATCGAGCACGTGCAGACACAAACACAGAGAGAGAGAGAGAGAGAGTGGCGCTTGCATGTGTGTGTGTGTTTATGTGTGCTGGCTGCACTACTATCGTCCGCCCCCCGTTCGGCATGCATGAATGAATCTAGTGGTGGTGCGTTGACGCGCGCGTGGCGCACGTGCCCCCCGTGCGTGTGCGTCTTAAAGAGCGCGCGAGCCGTCGAATTTCCTTGCGCTCTCTCTCTTATTCCCCCTGCACACCGCGCGCGCAAGGCTCGCACTGCGTCGCCCTCTCTCTCTCTCTCTCTCTCGCTTGGCCGTTCGTTAGCGCGCTCGAGCCTCGCTGCTGCTTGGCCGGCTGCGCGCGCGAGCGCTCCCGCAGTCCTCGGCAAGTCGAGCTCCGAGTCGAGTCGTCCCGCGCGCGCGCGCGTCCCCCAACTGCGCATACACACGCTCTCTCTCTCTCTCTCCTTCTCGCTCGCTCGCTCGCTCGTGCTCTCCTGTGTATATACTCTCTGTGTGAGTGTGTAGTGTGTATGTGCGTGTATATAGAAAGAGAGCGAGAGATAGGCATATACACACAGGGCGCTTTTTTACGGCGCGCTCGCGCTCTCCCAAGAGAGAAAGGACGCGCTCGTGCGATATATAGTTGCGGCCCCGCCGCCGCCACCACCGCCGCTCTCGCGAGTCGATATATACGCGCTCATCTTTCCCTGGCTGCTGCGCCTCCGCGCCCGCTCTCCGATCCAACGATTGAGGTTAAGTCGGACTTTCCGTGACGTCAGTGCATCGCCGCTCCGCTCTCTGTGCTCTCTCTCTCTCTCTCTCTGTGTGCTCTGCTGCCGCCGCTGCTCCGCTGATATCGAGCGCGCTAGCTATACTCGCTCTCTCTCTCTCTCTCTCGCGCGCGCGACAGAGATTGCTCCTAATACGCCTGTGTGTCTCGCGCGTCTCTTCTGCCCCAAAGTGCTATATTATAGTGTCTTCTTACAAGCAGTGCTCCTGTCAAGCTCGCGAGAGATAGCCTCCTGTCGTCCTGGACGAAGCAGCGAGTGCTGCAGGTGTGCGCGAGTGTGCATCATCCTCGTGTGTGATTATCTATACATATATATATCTGTGTGCCTCGCTCAAGTGCGCGTGTGAGCTCTCGCGTGCGAGAGCCGCGGGCCGGAAGTGCAGCTGTGTGCAGCCGAGAGAGAAAGAGAGAGAAGCTGACCCGAGCCGACTACCTAGAGGCCAGGCCCGCACTCCAGAGACGCGCGCTGGGCTTTACATGTGAGTCGATTTACAGCTGTTATCTTACCACGTTCTTTCTTTCTACTTGCTCATCGATCACGGCGCAAGGCGCAGATCTAAGAATAACGATGAATAGCCGGCGCCGCTGCTGCTGCTGCTGCTGCTATAGGGCTTAGCTCGTTACGCTTCTTAGCTCGACTCGCTCTCTCGCAGTGAATCGCTTATTTTTATACAAATAAGCCTGATAACCGAGAGCGCCTTACCTCAGCCAATACCATATATCGATAAAAATTAATCTATGAAATTTCAACGCGTACATAAGCGAGAGCGATTGATAAAACCAAAGCCGTGTCACTATATACGCGCTGGGCTAGAAAGAATTCGGCGTTTCTTTTTTTATCGTGACTCCTGACTTGGTCGCTCGGTTCCCGCTCGGCCGATCGATCGAGAGAGAGAGAGAGAGAAAGAGAAAGAAAGAGAAGCTGCATTCCTACGACAAGAGCTCGCTCACGAGAAGAGCGGCCCTGCATTTCTTTGCCAAGGACAGCTCTCTCGGCGGGCAGAGCGAGCCTCGAAAACGGATCTCGCATTAGAAATCCTACACTGCTGCTATCCGTTATGCTCCAGAAAAGCGTGCCACTACTTTTCGGTAACGCCTACCTTGTAAGGACGAAAAACAGAGAGCACAGCTGATCGCGCTGCCATTAGGTTTCCGCCGTGAGCGAGAAACCGCAGCTATATATAACGTCTGTATACATGCAGAGAGGCTCGCGAGTCTAGCGGAAGCCTGGATTGTTTTTGCCTCTCTGTGTGTTTTTTCTCTCGTGCGAGGACTCGCGGGGGCTAGGCGACGCGCTCCAGCGACTCTCCGCAAGCTCGTCACGCTGCCGCTGCGCGCTATTACTTTTACAAGACTGCGCGCCGCTCGTTAAAGTCACAAAGCAGCGTGCCGCGGATTTTTCTATAGCTGCATATATGCGCGCAAACGAGCGAGCCCGCGCGGCGAATGCCTCCGCGCGCTCCGAAAACGAAAAGAAGCCGGACTTGTTTCCAGTTTGAGAAGCGCATCGGGCAAGCTCGCTCTCGCTCGCTCCTTCCTTCTTTCGCCCGGCATTTCGCCTCTCCCTCCCTTTCATTCCTTTTCATTTCTTCCTTCCCTCGCCAAGCGCGCTCTTTCTCTCTTGCTTACTCTCTCTCTCTCTCTCGCTCTCTCCCTTCTTGCCTTTGCCCCGCTGCAAGCGTATTCAGCTGCTCCGGGGGTCTTGAATTTGAGAATCCTGACGTCAGAGCAATACTTGCACGCCTTTATCTCGTGGCCCAAGCGCGCGCACTTCTTCAGGATGCATCCTTTTAAATCGCTTTTCCTCCTCCTCCTTTTTTCTCTCGGGGGCTTCTTTTTTTTCTTTCTTGTGACTCGCTCTCGCTCTGTCGTTTTCAATTGCCGAGCGCGAATTTGTTTTTCCATACCGGATTTTTCTGGATATGATCTTTTTTTTTAATTTGATGGTTATATTCAATATTTTAGGTATTTGGATATTGTATCTCGGTAACATTGTTGAGAATTTAATTTTCCGCTTGCATAAACAGATTGTAATTATGTCAAAAAGTTAAATGGTAGTTCGCTTGCTTTTTTTAAATTCAATCAAATAACCGGTGATTACATTAAACTTTTAAGTTAACATTAACGAATTTTAATTTAAACTACACATGCATAATGTTTTTTACATAACTTTTTATTTTTCATTGAAAACGAACTTATTCATCCATGTTATAAATAGATAAAGATTAGTAAACGTAATTTATCGACATTTTATTTGAAGTCAAACAACTTTATCTTTTATAGACTTATAAATATGTAAATTATAATGATATGTAGTTTGTGTGATATGCTACTTGACACCATAATCAATATAAATTTTGCTAAATCGGAAAATCTCTAATAAAGGTGTTAATCTGATCTATATAAAATGTATATAATTTTATTTGTTACTTTTAAATATCTATTGCTAACATTATTTGAAAAATCTTAATCTTATTTAAATATCTTAAAATGTAAAGAAAGTGAATGCAACCCAGATTAACCTTTTTAAATGAAACATGCATAGGATATACAATAAAGTAGCATGTCTTTTTTTAAATGATTAAAAAATTTTATCTTAAAGATATGTCATAAAATCATAATATTTCATGAAAAATCAGTAATTATATCTATGTGCTATAATCAGTTTTATTGATTGGAACTGTATTATGATTCATCAATCAATAATTTCAATATAATTTGTAACTAAGATGTACAAGTCAACTTTAAGTCAAAAGTGTAAATAAACTTTGATGTAAATAATTAATAACTACAAGATAAATGGAGCTCTGGCTGACTAATCTGTTAATCTCTGTTAATGATTCCTTTTCATATTAAACAAAATAAGTATCTTTTAAGATATCTTGATCACAATATCTTCAATAGTAGCTCTAATAGCCTTGTATTAATCGGAATTTGCGTAACTTTTGTAACGTTTTAAGTTAATGAACCTAAACACAGATATGTTTTTATTCTCACTATTTATGATAGTTCATTGACCTTCATCTAGTATATATATAAATACTGTATCTTTTTTAACAATTGTAGATATTACTTTAAATTTATGAACTTCTAAAAAGAAAGGAAAGTGTTTTTTGACTGATATTATCAAGTCTAACCATAAAAAAGCCATACGAAACTTTTTATTGTAACGTGCAATAATTTTATCTAAAATCACTTTTCTCCGCTATCGTGAAATTTACACGCATTTAAAAACCTAGCCTGCAAACTGTGAACTTTTTTACCCGTTTAGAGTATATCTGTTAAATATACGTTTACCTTTAAATCGTAAAAATAACGAAATAAATACCATATCAACACTATCATTAGAAAAACAAATATTTGCGCACCATAAACAAGCCTGACCCGTCAAACAGGTAACGGACCTTCATCCTCTTGAAATTTTCTTCCCGTTCCGTCACCTTTTGCCATCCCTAATGAAATAGTCCTGGTCGCGTAAAAATCCGACGAATAAAAGGTCGTGGAATGGTGCCGTCCTGCTTGCGAAGCTCAGAGCCAGGTGTACGTAGCTCGGAGAATATCGTGGCGTTAGCTTCTTTGTAGCACACGATCGATGTTAGGGGCTGCGCATGAGAGAGAGAAAGAGCGGGCGCCGCGCAAACGCTTGGCCCGCTAACGCGCGCACGCACATGCACGTAGACACATATACACGCGCGCGCACGGCCGACTCAACGCGCAGTGACCTTAACGAGCGGTAAGTCGATCCTAAAGCCAGCAGGTGCAAATAGAGCGTGACGCGCTCGAAAACGAATATCTTCTCTCTCCATGCTACTCTTGTTCCTTCCTGATTGCTGGTTCCTTCGTATATGACTCTTCTCGTCGATTATGATTTTTTTTTTTTGGAGTCTCTTTTGGCACTTGATGATGAAAAAAAGTGTTTTCAGTATTAACTCATAGACTCGTTATTCGCAGAAATGTAATAAAATGATTTATATGATTCTAAAGATCTCCAATTTGAGGTTATATAATTAATTACTATGGAAATTTTAATTGATTTAGCGTTACTATCTGGCGAGAAATGTGAATATTATTTAAAGATAATCTATAATTGTCACGTCATAAAAATTTAAATTTATTATGGAAACGAATTTATTATTTATTCACGGCCTGCAAAAATTGATGAAAAGTAAATCTGTTTGTTAATAACTGCAAAACCAATTCAAAGTTTTAAACTTTTCTGGAATTTGAAATTTAAATTTTGTGAACATATTAGGTAATAGTTACTTTGTCTTATAAAACAAACATATCTTTAATTTTTACCAAATTTTAAAATTAAAGTTTTGTTAATTGATTGTATTACCAGAGCATTAGCTGTTTCATTGTGTTTCAACTCTTCATAAGTAAAAATTATAAAGTTATCGTATTGAAACTAACATTTTTGTTGTGATCATTGACATTTTAGAATTAAACTATGTAGTTTTTAAAAAAGTATAACATTTCTATTATTAATAGACATCACAATATTTTGTAAATTACGTGGATATACTTTTTTACATGAAAATGTGATGAATTGCCATGTATATATTCATTGATACAGTAAATCATTAATATTTTATTAATAACATGTTTATTATAACACGTATAATTTATAACATGTTATTTTATTAATAACGTGTTATAAATTAAATATCTATAATTTTTACTGTTCAGAGTTTATTAAAATTAATTAAATGATCAAGATATGTTTGAAGTCATTTTTTCTATTCCTTGGTACCAGCAGACACCTCTAAAATTTTATTTTATTGTTTTGGAAAATTGATTGACTTTTTTGGCAACTGATATAATAACAGCTAGTTTCAGCTATACAGTTTTGAAAACGTGACACTAATCTCGAATGGTCCAAAACAAAATAAGATCATATAATAAATTAGCAAATACATTTATAAGCGATATCTTATCGAAAGTAAAACCACATCCCGAATGTGTCACGCGATAAATCCGATTCGAGAGATTTTCCTCTTCTCGTGATTCTCCGACCCTATAAGAGATTCAACGCTGAATCCTTATCCTTGAATCTCTATCTAGTGTCACAATTGTTTTAGCTTTCAGTTTGTCGGTAATTATTTTGATACTTATATCCACGTTAAATTTGGAAAAAAAATATTTTCTTATTTTTTAACTAGTATAAAATTTGCATCATTGTAATAAACTTGCAGCTGTGTTAAATGTTATGAGTTTAACTGCTACAGTTTGAAAACCTAAATACACTTAAATTAAAAAGTTTGTTTACCTTATTAAACATTAACATTTTAATTAAGCTAATATTTTAGAATTATTTCGTTTTTAGAAATACAAAATAATCCACAGTAATTTGAAAATAAAAATGTACGCGAACTTTTGCTTGTCTTATTTAAAAACACTCTTTGTATAAACTAAATACTGTGTAATTATTTGTATTAAAAATATTATATAATTTTCACCGCGTATTTAAAATATTATTCTTTATTCATAAATCGTTGTATTTTAAGTTTCCATTCAAAACATATAAATTATTCAGCATATAAAAAATTTAGTATTTATAATAATATAATTTTTTCATTACCGCATATAACTTTAATTTTATCAGTTTTATGCTTTTATGTTATTGTTTTACATGATGTGTTTTAAAAAATTTTATTACGTGTATGGGACATTGTACATACATTCTTTTACGTAATGGAAATTTAAACTTGTTACATATATAGGCATTTAGTATTACTGTCATCGAGTGATATGTGTGATTTTGAATATGAATTGATTGCGAGGATGAATCTTTAATCATTAATGAATTCAGCGTATAATACTTTTAGTCACCGTCTGTTAAATAAATGCACTCTACTGTAATATTTAAAAATGCTCTAAATCAATGGGATAGAAGAATTTTTCAATAAGTTAGATCCCTTTTAAACTTATAGAAAGAACATCTATAGCATTATAGGTATTCGCGCAAAACGGCGGTATAAGATAGAGATACGAGTGAAAAGGAGAGAAAGATGGATATACACAGTGATCGTGACGCACCTTGACCAACAGGCTTGGCTCACTTAAGTACTGTGACAAACGACAGAAAAAATAAGAGAGAACGAGCGAGAAACAAGCAAGTCAGACTGAGATAAAGTTTAACAATCTGACAATCGCCGTCGGACTGTCGCACTACTGAAAAGAAGAAATTCGAGTATCTAAAACCTATTTTAATGTACATTAGTACAATAGGTCATACGAACACCATACCATTCTAAGCAAAAATGTTACAAGTCAAGTAAATACATTGTCTAAAATGTTAACGGAGTAATGAACTCGACTAGTCCTTCGTACGTAGAGCTCACGTTGCTTGAATAGTGGACAATATAGATCAGCTGACTAAGAGTCGAGGCGTACACGGAAAAATGACGAGACTTCTAGAGAGAGGGAGAGAGGGAGAGAGAGAAAAAGCCAGAGAGAGAGAGAGAGAAAGAGCGCTCACGCATACGTGTCGGCTGAAAAAGTCGACGAAATCCGGTCCTCGGTTGCGCGGAAAAAAGAGCGAAATAGCCGCGAGGCATCGCGAGGCCGCCAAGAGAGGGATCGAAGAGGGGGGAGGGGAAAAGAGAGACAAGGAGAAGTGGACGTCGGCGACGAGTGCAAGAAATCGCACACGCGTAAATGTGCGCGCTCGCGTAGCCGAGGTATACGCGTTGGCCGCTTTATTCGTTCGTTAGTCGCTCTCTGCCTCTCTCTCTCTCTCACTCTCTTGCTCACTCGCTCGCTCGCTCGCTTCCTTCTACCTTCTTTCTGCGTTATAGCAATTCTGACACACGCTGCGCTCGCTGCCGCTGCTGCTGCTGCTGGCTGGCCTGGCACGTAATTTACAATGGCGCACGAGCGTGTCTGTGTGCGTGGGTACCCCGCCCGCTACTGCTTTTTCCCTTTTTCTCCTTCGCCTCTCTCCCCACCTCTCTCTCTCGCTCTGCCCTCAGCTCTCTCGAGCCCCCGGCTTTTCGCTCTTAATTTGTACTTTCGAGTGCGCGCGATGGAAAACCCATTAAACTCACCCGAACGCTCATTATTTTTTAGCCTCTTACTTTTTCCCCGTCCTCCTTTCTTTTATTCGAGGACGAAAAAAATCTCGCTCTCTTGCCTTCGCTCTGCCAAAGTCGCACACACGAGCCTGTGTGACGAGAAAACGTTAATCATTTCGCAAATTAACAAAAATTCAATACGCCGCCAACTCGCCATATACCTATACAAGTGGATTCCATAACATCAGGACGCTGTAGCGCTGAAAAACTCATAGACTACTTTAGCTCTCTCACGCGACCAACAGCTAGACGATGACTAATCCAAGCCGTAAACAAGACCAAAGCGCGCGCGCCGCGTGACGCTTCGGAAAAAAAATCTCGCGGCTCAGGAAAATCGCTCTAAACGAGCGGGGAAAGCGCCGCCGCCGTACGGTTTCTTCATCCGCGCCGCGGAGCAGCGCTCGCCTTGGAGCGCGCGCGTAATAACGGCGATTAGCGGACGCGCGCGAGCGCACGAGGTAACGAATTGTTTGCTCGCCGCGCGGCTATATCATCAGGCTCGACTCCTGCACGCTCGCCGATACTCGATTTCGTCTCTCGATTTCGTTTGGCCGTTGCGTATATATATACGAGGGGGGGCACTTGCCGGGCGCGGCATTTGGAAGCGCCAGAGTTGGCGCATCGTAATACGCGAGCGCGTAATGGCTTGGTTAGCTCGCGCTCTCGGGCTCGCTCATCGGGATGGAATGAGCGAGCCGAGCCGAGCCAGCCCGAGTCAGCCCGAGAAAGAAAGAGCAGAGAGCCACTCCATTTTCTCAGAGCGCGCGAGCGGCCTCACACACACACGCACATAGTTGCGCGCGCGCTCTCTCCAAACATTCTTTCCGCGCTACCTTTCTCTTTTTTTTCCTCCCCGCGCGCAAGAGCACGCACACTCCTGCGAGCGCCTCCTTTTTATCTCTCCTCGCGATGCAGCCGGCTCTCTCACGCGCTGATTCGTACATGTGTGTGTATATATATGCGTGCGTAATCTCGGGGCTTGCCGAGGAAGGCTCGAGGCGACGGGAGAGAGGAGATCGTCCGGGGATATAAATCGCGGAGAGCGAGTATATCGGTTCCTAATGGCCGTAAGGTGCGACAATTGCGGGCCCGGCCGTCGCGACAATCGCGTGACCGGCGCGCAGCCGCGAGGATAATCGCGATAGACGCGCTGCTCGGAACGGTACGACCGGTATACCGGTATGCTAATCGTCGTCATTGATAATCGCAGCCCCGCAGCTCCTCTGTCCTACACACCGGCCGTATCGATTTTCCCTTTTTCCCCCCACCCCTTGCGACAGCTAGAGCTCATCTTCCGCGGCTCTCGAGCTTCTGGCCGATGCCTCGACTCTCTTTCAATTTGCGTTGTTCGCCGCGCGCACTTGGGGGAGCAGCCGAGCTCGCTGCGGAAGTCGGCGGTAAACGAGTGGAGGAAAAAAGCTCGGGCGGGCGTATTCTATTTTAGTCGTGCCTAGGCTATAAATGTGTCAATAGAGCACACACGGACGAGCTGAGCTACTCGCTCGCTGTAAAAGTTTACGAGTTCGCGCTCCGGAGTTCCTCAACTCGAGAGCGAGCGGCTGTTCTGCCGCGCGCGCGCGCGATCTTGACCTTGAGCCGAGTCGTCAAGCATACACACATGCCATTACCTGGCTCGATATCGAGAGAAAGACTCGCGACTCGCGGCTATACGCAGATAAGAGCGTAGAGCATCGATAGGCGGCTTCGTGTCGTTGATAAAGCTGGCTCTCGGTGTGCTTGCAGTCGCGGGGGATCGGGACAGGGCGCGCAGGACGCGCGAGAGAGAGAGACTGGGGGTAAATCGATGAAAAATGAAAAGATAGCGCGGTAGCTGGATGGTATATAGGTAGAAATCGGGCGCGAAAATTGTCGACGTGGCTCCGCAGCGAGGAAGGAGAGTAGGCAGAGGTATATATCGTGCGGCGCGCTTCTGCTCGCCGCCGCTCTGTGAGAGAGAGAGAGAGAGAGAGGAGAGGCGTGAAGGGGCCTCGGGTCACGCACAAAAACTCGTAAGCCTGCTCGCTCGCTCTCTCACTCGTTCTGGCGCTTTTGCCGCCGCCGCCGCCGACGGTCCCTTCGTGCATGTCACAATATCGGCCCGAGCTTCTCTCTCTCTTCCTCCACGTTTATATACCGGGCGTTCTCTCTCTCTCTCTCTCTCTCTCTCTCTCTCTCTCTCCCGCTCTGCCCTTTCGAGCGGCTCTCTCTCTCTCTTTCTCTTTCTCTCTCACTATGCCCCACCCGAGCTCTCTTCGTATACGAGCTCGCGCGTATCGATCTGCGCCCGCAATGAAAGTCGAGAGAGAGAGAGAGAGAGAGAGAGAGAGAGAGGCAGAGGCAGAGAGAGAGAGAGAGAGAGAGAGAGACAGCGATCTCAGCTGCGTGCGCGAACGTGGAACGTGATTAATAATCGGCGCTGCAGCGCGCGCGGCGCACCGATTCTCTCGGCTGATATACACACACACACATATAGAGAGCGAGCGAGTGAGAGAGAGAGCAAGTTCTCTGATGTATATACGTACATGCACGCTCGCACACAGCAAGCCAGCTGTTATGTGCAGGCTGGCAACGCTTTTAACGCAAGGGATACACCTCTGCTGGTGCGCGAGAGAGCGAGGAGCGAGCTCTCTTTCGAGCAATCCTTTTTCGGCCCCCGACTCTCCCTCCTCTCCCTCTCTGTCCCTCTCTGTACAGCTTTCTTTTATTCGTTGCCTCCGCGCGACTTCTTAGCCGTGCACGCGCCCGAGGATTATAAGATTCCACGGGCCCGGCGCGAAACATAATTACACTGCCGGAGCCAAACTGCAGCGACGCGCCGGCTAGCTATATCTTTCGATTGCACACTCGACTCGTCGCTTTGCTTGCGTTACTCTATGCTGCCTGCAGCGAGCGCGCGGCTAATGAGCGCGGGCTCCTGTCTGTATACGTATATATACATGTACCGCTCCAACTGTGCTTCTCGCGCGTGCGTAAGTGCGCCATTACTTTGAGCCTTTGCTCTTCCTCTCTCAGAGAGCACGTTCGTCTCACTGCAGGCTTACCGCTTTTTCTCTCTCTCTCTCTCTCTCTCGCCCTAACAGAGAAAGGGGGGGGGGGGGAACAGGTACAAGGCTCGCTTGTATATCGCGATAATTCGCGCAAAGCCGTTTACCGCGCAAAGAGTTGTGTCGATTGGGTTTTCGGGAAAACGCAGAGAGAGAGAGCAAAGACGCAAAGACGCTTGCACACAGAGGCGCGCTTGTATTGTTCCGTTAAAGCCATTGAAAGCTTTGAAACGTGATCTTTCTCGAGCGAGCGAGCGCGTGTGCGAGAAGGGCCCCGACGTAGGAGCGACAGCTGGCTGTATTACGTGGCCTCCCCCCATCTTTCTCGCTGAGCTCTCTTCCAACTCGACACTGCCTATGGATATATAAACCACTATACGGCTAAAGAGCCGAGCGATGAGGCGCAATGAGCTATACAAGCCACGAGGCTCCCTTATTTTCGGATATGCGGTTTTACCCCGCCGGGACACGGACTAGCCGGCGCTTTTCGAGTTCTCTGAATTATAGTATCAGCAAGGAGATAAGGCGGGGACGGTATGGTGGTTGATTTTATCGCGGCCTGGAATATAATGCTTCCTTATCCTGGCGGAATCGGGGAGAAATATTCAAGCTGGATTCGTTATTGACAATAACTGGTTCAGTCAATGTATATCGTCGTTTCTTTAACATCAGATTTTGAATCAGCTCTGAACTGATGCTCTAAACTTCTAAAGTCTCAAAGATTACAGGTTGTTATCGAATTACTTATAGTTTCCTAAACAGAGTACCAGTTAGGAACCTCTGTAACGTACGATATTGTATAGTGCTAGTCGCTAAAACTCTAAATAATCGACTCAACATACTTTCGCCATCATCACATTCTAGCCTAAAATAACTGAACTTTCCGAAAATTGTTGCCTACAAAATCTAAGTCTAATAATGCTTGATTAGATGGTATTGATAAAGAATACAGCCGTTACACCTCTCCCTCAGCTGCTTCTCGGGCTATCATACGAAGCTAACCTCCCAGCCTGCTGTAAGCGTGTGCACCGCGCGCGCAGGCAACTCCAGCTACACCTCCTGAATAATGGATGCAGGAAAGTACCTAATAATGGATCGACTGCCGCTAACCCCTTGACCTGTAGCCTTCGCGCTCGGCCATAGTCCCAGCGTCCCTCTTGCGCCTGCACCAGCTCGCTTTTTCATCTCTCACGTATATTCGCTTATGTATTTTTTCTAAAATTTTGATGAATATTGAAATTTTATACTTGTTAGTCTGTAATACAGTTTTGATGCAATGACGTTTTTATCGGGACTCTGTTTTTACTAACTGCTGGCTAATAGCATCAAACTGAAATAGCCTTTAAAAGAGTTTTTCATTCAATTTATTCATTTTTTTTTTCTTTAGTTACCCCACGTACACTATAAATAAGATACTGTTAAAGGTTTATTAATAGTATTAAACTTTACCCTTTCAGACCTTATGTCCATCACAATATACAGAAAACATTTTCAATAATTTTTTTAAAAATAAATGAAAATTATGATTCTGAATTAATACAGATGGTTACACTCATGGTGTCAAATATATTTTTACTTAACTAAAGAAATGTGTCTTTAAAGATATGGTAATATCTCAATATATGACATAAAAATACACGTTTCTTGTTATGCTTGAGTTGTAAAAAGCTTAAAATATCATAAATTACTACTACATCATGTCTAGAACAAGTCGGGTTTGAAAGCGTTGAAATCTTTACTATTGTTGTTTCTTTTTCAATTTAAATAAATTCTTTTAGATTACATACTTTTCAAATCAATTTAAATTTATCTTTTAAAACGCTATTTATTTTATCATAAAAGCAATTTCATCAAGTATGTAACGTTTATAAAGATTAATAGTACATAAACATTAGAATTTATACATCATTCGACAAAGTTTTTTTATCGGTAAAATATTATACTAATAAATAATTTTTATAATAATTTGGATTGCATTTTACTGGAATAAACAATTAGAAATTGGTATTTATTATATTGGTTAAACGCTGGTGAGAAAGTTTTATGAAAGAAATATGAATACTGAAACTGCAGTAACGGTTATTGTATAAAATACAACTTAGTAACTTTCAATTAGAGTTTCAATCCTTTTCTTTAAGATAACTATGTAATTGTACTTTTTAAAGGCGATAATTCTCATGATTTTAAAGCCATAAAATGAAATCTTCTCGGTACATTTGTTTTTTTCTTGCTTACTCTTCTACTTGAAGTAAAAATAAACAAATGAGTAATTAAAATGTAAATAATTATATAGATTATAAAATATGCAGTACTGATAATCTTATCTGCTTGTTTATAAAAATATCACACCATTTAACTATAATAAAAAGTTAAATTAATTCAAATGTTAATAATGTTTAATATATATTTCGATTGCAAGTATCGATTATGGTAATACAAGTACACTGTTTGGCACGATTACTACTACTGACCGTTAAAGCAAACTTTTCTACAAATACACACTTCGTACTTCAAGAATTATAAGCTTAAGAAATTACTTGCACTTTCACAACATAAAGTCGCTCATTCGTCTTCATTTGATTAATGAAGAGAAATAAAGTATATTTTTAACTTTAAAAAACAATTTTTCCACTAATTTATTATAATACTTTAAAAATATAGACTAGTATTTGCGTTGCTCTAGGTATTTTTAAAGTTTAAATTTGCACTGTAAAAAGTAAGCATATTATCGATTATTAGACAATGCGGTAAATGTACAATTATATATAACAGAAACGAAAACTAAACGATCTTGTTAATTTCATCAAGTAATATAAAAATTATTAAACAATGTAATCTATTGTTGATAATGAAAACAAAATTATAGCATACTTTAACAGTCCTATAAATAGTTGCAAAATTTAGTATATAAGACTAATAATATTTGCATAAAAGTTGCGTAGAATCGACTTTTATAGACTTTATAGCTAAAAGTACTATATTTTTGGAGTGCTTTTTAGGATAAGTTTTTGAAGGGATTAGTAAAGCCTTGAAATGTCGATTTGTCAAAATTTCACTAATAAAACATAACACATTATAACTTAATTCGTCGAAAATCATTTCTACTACAATGAAACGTCCAACAATAAGCGTGATGGCTTTTTGAGCCATTATATTTATCCTGACAGGAAAGAAGTTCTTTAAAATTGATGAAAAATCCGAAATAACTGTAACACAATAAATCAGATATTTGAAAATTTAACATTGGCATTTAGGAATACTCACATTAAACATCAATGCTTCTGAGAAGAAAAGAGATGAAGAGAGAGAAGGAGAGAGCAGCGCGATAGTT
The DNA here is from genome assembly GCA_900480035.1 of Eupelmus urozonus. Classification (NCBI taxonomy): domain Eukaryota; kingdom Metazoa; phylum Arthropoda; class Insecta; order Hymenoptera; family Eupelmidae; genus Eupelmus; species Eupelmus urozonus. The sequence continues at coordinate 47,022 of UELX01000689.1, read as the reverse complement.
TTTACAATTGCTATAATCGAATCGAAGCATCTTTACAAGTCTCAGGCGTGTCGATATACTTGCCACGAGCAACGTAATTACACGCTCATAGGCAGCGCGCGCGCGCGAGCGAGCGAGAGAGCGAGAGAGCGCTATTATTATATCAGCGATAACTCCCGCCGCGCAATTATCCTATTTATAAACCCGGCTATTTACATATCTTAATAGACTTTGTAAATAATTAATAGCTCTCCCTCATCGTAGATAAATCAATCGGATGTACACACTGCATCAACTTTCCCGCACTCTTCGCTCTCTCCACCTCGTCGCTCTCCATCATTTTTCCCCTTTCCCATAAATTAGTCACTAATATCGGAAATCTATCGCGCCGAAAATAAAACCATAAGAAGCAGCATCGAGAGCCGACGTTACAGCCTTCGCTGAAAAATATATCCGAATTCCCCGGCGCAGCGAGTCGTGTACGCGAAAAACTCGCTGCTGTGAAAAATTGTTGGCACAGCTAAGCGCCGCGTGTGTCACTCGCTCTCGGCATCGCCATCTTTTCTTTCTGTATAGCCTGCGAGAGCGCGCCGGCCGAGCTCTGCGCACCGCTGTGCCGAGACCTATGACGAATCGACGGATTCGTCCTCGTCTTTGATCTGTCGACGTCGCTTGCGCGGCTCGCTCTCGCTCGCTCTGTCTGGATTAATCTCGCTCCAACTTTCCAGACGCACTGCGCGAGAGCTGCGCGTTCTGCCAGGCTTTTATTTTGCGAACTCGAGGTTTTTCGAGCCTGCACCGACGCGGCTTTGTTTTGTTTATCCTTTATGCTACGAATGATTCACCTGCGCGGAGGATGAAATTATTTTAGCGGCCGCGCGCGGGGAAATAAATTGTTTTCCGTGGACTGGATTTTCGGTTGGCTGAGCCGCTCGAGAGATTTTTGAGGGAGTTGAAAATAGAAAAAAATTTGTACGTTTTATTGTAGAAAGATTTTATTGTTAAATTGAATTGTTTCACTTCGTCGATCGGACTTTTTCAAGTTTAACGTTCAATTATCAATAAAGTTTCTGCAAATGTTTTATTAACCGAAGTCATAATAAGTCAATAAAGATTTTAATCAGAAGTTAAACGATATAATACAAAGCTATAATAGTGTTATTATTTATTTACAAGCCTTTATCAGTCGCGTAATAGATTGATAAAGTTAGCTCGAATCTCGCCTCAACTTGGCGTATAATATAGTTGATGCTCGGCGTGCGCTCGATGGACTGAGTCTCGCTCGTTATCGCACCGACGTATACGCAGACACTGTGCGTAAGAGCGAGACCGAGATACCCGATAAGGAGACTGCTATTAATTAATGAATTAACGCTGATAACCCAAAGGGAGCTCGAACCTTGAGCTTCGTATATACACGTATTCGGTCTTTGCTTTCCTCTTGTCGTCTACACCCTCGCAAGATGCCTCCTAGCTTTTCCCTTTATAGCCAAGGCGTATATGTCGATGGTTTTGATCTTTTGAGGAAATTCTAAATGCGCGTCAGCTGATAAGGCTGCCATTGGCAATCGTCGGCATTGGACTAATTGAATAATCTTTTTTTGTTCCAGGTGTGATGAAACTACACAGAAACGACATTAACTATGAGTTGAGGCCGTGTAACTAATTGTGAGTATATACGACCTTTTTTCTTTCTGATTTCTCTTGTTTATTGAGTGCAATGAATGTTTTCATTTGATTTGGAGCGACGTATAAAACTTAATGAATATAATGATACAAAGAGACATATACGATGCACGTGCGAGCGTATTAATGTAGCTGCAGTAGTATGATGTAATTATACGGGAACTAAGGTTGCGCTGTAGCTGAATAAATTAATTCTCTCAAAAGCCTTTACGGCAGTTCAAGTGGCAAAATACAAGTAATGAAATGAACTTTTTAAAATAATTAAGCGATCCAAAACTTCCGAAAGTCTCATATCAGAGAATAGCATACTCAACTTTTTCATAACTTCGTTAAACTTTAACTCTATCTCTATCTTATCCAATCCAAACTAGCTCTAAATTGAATAACATCGCCCGAGCGTATCGCAACTACACCTCGCGCTATCGATGAAACATATTCCTGCCTCGCCAATCACCCAGACCCTCCCCTCCTAAAACCCAAACTCGAAAAAGCCCAACGCATCGCGCAACATCCGAATGTCAAAAGAGCGCGTCCTCTCTATCCTCTTCCGCTCTTGCGGGTCTCGCGCAGTTCTTACTCGGCAGTCGGTCGCCAGGCAGTTAAAGAAACGAGGATAGCTGCTGCTGCTGCTGCTGCTTTGGGGGATGGTTTGTGCTCGGGCGGCTCGGCTCTCCGTATTGATTGCCGCGCTGCGCTGCGTTCGCTCGTTCTCTGTTTCTCGCTGCCGCTGCTCTCGGCATCTCGCTTTTGCCCGGCTCGCTTTTTCCTTGTCTCTCTCTCTCTCTCTCTCGCTCGCTCGCTCGCTCACAGTGGCGCTCAGCGCGAGCGTCGTATCTTCTCTCTATCCGGGTCGCCAGCTATATACGCTAACCATAATGCCCGAGAGAGAAAGAGAGACGACGCTCTTTCTCGCTTTGCGCGAGCGCGAGGCTCTTTATCTCTTTTGCTTTTCAGCGCGCGTAGGATCCGAGAACGGAGCAAAGCGGCAAAGGAGAGAGAGAGAGAGAGCTGAACTTCTATCGCAGCTGGCTGCGCTAGCTCGCGCGCTAATGAATTCCCGGCGCTCAGGCCCGCGCGCTCTCCGATGTTTTATCCCGGCTCTAATTGCAAATTTTACGTTTAACGATATTCGTTGTTCGCGAGCGGTATATAAGAGAGCTAGAGCCGGGACGAGGCCGAGCTGTTCCTTCGGATCAATGTATATACACGTCTACGCCTCTTCTAGCTTCTCTCGAGCGCACGTACGAGCTGTACTTCTTGCGCTCGCGCCTGCCGCTGCAGCGTCAAGCCGGCAAATCTCGCGGCGATTCAAAATCGAAGCCCGTACGCGCGCCGTGCGCGAAATGCAAATTCGAGAGAAACGTCAGAGTCGCAGGACACCTGCCCTCAAAGCTTGTGCACTCGGCCGATACATATATGTGTGTGTATGTGGGTACTCGACGAGTGCACAATCGGCTTGACCTTTCGTTGAAGCTTTCTCTCTCGGATCGATTATTCGCTCGCTACTTCGGCCTGCCTTTTGAAATCTGGCTCGTTTCTTTTTTGTTTTCCTTTCTTGCCGGCATTCGTTGTGGAGTAAATGTTTCATTCGCTTTTTTGTGGAGAAAAGTGTTTTTAAAAGCTCTTTATTTCGGCAGGAAATAGATACTCATGAGGAAACAGTTTATTAAAAAGTACGATAAATCCTGAAATATGACTATCCCGAGGCGACGTAAAAGACGATACACAGTCGAACCTGATCGAGCCAAGCCTAACCTGACTCAACGTTGTTACAGCGTATATATTTATACAACAGCTGGAACTAACGCTTGGATCGTGGTGGGAGAACCGCTGGATAGAGTAGCCAAAGGGGCAGAGAGGGAGAGAGAGTGAGAGAGAGAGAGAGAAAGAGGGGGGAGGGAGAGAGAGAGCGGGAGTGACTTTCAGTCAGCTGATTGAAGCATCGGAGGGGAAATCAGTGGGCGGTGGAGGGGAGGACGACCTTTATTTAAAGCACTATAAAGACAAACACCGTGAACGGGAGCTCGATCTCCTGTGAAAGATTAGTAATTAATTGTCACGAGCGAGATCCATTAATTAATATTTATGATGAATATTTTTTTATTTTTTTTCTACTGAATCCTCAATAATCCATTAAACGCTTTTAATAATTCATTAACATTTGTCGAGTGTAAAAAAAGCCGTATCAATCAGCATTGATGTTTCTCAAATGAATGAAGCACCCCTACGAGCTTGATAAAGTCAAGTATTATGCGAATTACTTGGAGTGCAGTCGAAACTTTGCTCCTCGACCGATCGTTTTATCACAACCTATTTTCCTAAAGTCTGAATTGGACGAAAAGCAGGAGAGAGAACGCACAGCGCTGCAGCCGAGAGAGAGCTGCGCACTCTATATAGACCCGCTCCCTTTTGCCTTCGAGGCAGAGCAGTTTGCAAGCGGTATATATACAGAGCCGGAAAAGAGAGAAAGAGAGCGTCGCGTAGAAGAACAGCGCGCGCGAGAGCTCGCGGATAATTTATCTTTAAACTCGCGCTATTTCGCTCGGCTTCTCTTAAGCGCACCGCAATTAAAATAGAAAAATATTTGCGTTTCTAATTCCGGCGCGCGGAAAAATTAGTTTCTTCGCATGAGGAAAGCAGATATGAATCGCCGGGCGCTTGAATGTATGTAATAAAGCAGCGAGATTTCGGCAGTATAGTTAATCCGATCTATTTCTCTGTTACAGGGGACTGGCATGGAGAAGGAGAACTCCGCGACGGGCGGCGGAGGTGGAAGCAGCGGAGGCGGCGGCGAGGCGACTGTTACGCCGGGCGCCACCTCCACCCCCGACCATCTCCAGGCGGATCAGGCCAACTCCTTGCTGGATCCCACCGCTCTCTTCGGTGGTAAGTTTCAATATCCATACTACCCTCATTTATGTTTGTATTTTTACAAGTGTAATCACGGCTCGCGATAGTCCGCTAAACGGCCAATGCATCGCAAGGGTTCGAATAAAAGTTAATGGCTCGAAGGTCCGAACAGAATCGATGAATATCCACTAATAATAGCGCGAGCCCAAGAAAATGGAAAAGCTTTTTGTGTGCGATTATTCGTTAGGCGAGCGATAAAGGCACGTTTATAAGCACAGCGGCATCGTTAATCATCCTTCCACTATAGCCGCTCGCCGTCGACTTTTTCCCTTCCTTAACGGCGCGCGTCTAAACTCGATATTCCAAAGCAGTATAAAAATACAGAGCCGAAAATTAATAACGCCGTACCGAGAGAGAGAAGAGCCGCACACACACTTGCCCCCACGATGCACGAGCAGCGTTCCAAGAATACCCACACGCTACCTTTGCTCGCTTTCGGCCGCTCGCGCGTTCGATCCTCCTGCATACACACACACACAGACATAGGCGAGCTGACGCACACGTACATAGAGAGAGGGGCTGGGAGAACAATCGCGTATATCGAGCGTCCAGAATTGTACTCGGCAATCCCATCTCCGAGCGCGCGCGATCAGTAATTCAACGAAATTCGAAATTATCCAGCAGCGCAGCAGTGCCGAGCTGTCGCTGGGCTTTTTTGCTCGCGTATATAGTTGGCGCATATATAGGGGATACACAGAGAGCGAGAGAGAGGGAGAGAAGCGAGTGAGAGAGGCAGGCGCGGCGATGCGCGCTTCGCAAATAGCACGGCCTTCCGAAAGCGAGAGAGCGAGATAGCGCGCGCGGCAGCGCCGCTCTCGCGTCCCTCTGCGCGCAGACAGAAATACCGCTGGCGCTTCGAGCCTCGAATTCTCCGACACACTCGCGCGCAGAACGGCAACCCGGCTCTCTCTCTCTCTCTCTCTCTCTCTCTCTCTATTCTAACGAATTCGCGTATAAGCCAACTCTGCGGCTCTCACTGTGTGCGCGAGTAGCCCTGCAGCAGCGGGGGATTTTTAGATTCCTATAAGATGACTGGAGAGAGAGAGAGAGCCTAGATTGGCACGAGCAGCCTGGAGCGACGCGAGCTGCTGCCTCTATAAGACAGCATATCTCGGCGTGGATTATTTTTAAGGTCGATGGGCGCCCGATGCATGACACACTGCAGCGCCGTAATTTCAACTCGGCTTTTCCCCTCTCCCGTACTTCACGCATCTGCCTCTTTTGGGCTTTTCTCTGCCCCCCACTCGACGGCCCCCCGCGTTTTATTCCGCTGCAACGCGAAAGCTTTCTCAGCCTCTTTTTCTCTTTCATCTAGCTCGCGTGCACCTCTTGCCTCTCTGCAGCGGAGGAATAAGAGCGCAGCTTCCGTCCTCTCGGTTATATAGCTCTCGGCCGCCGGGCCGGCAGGGCCGACGCGCTCTATCGAGTGCGCGAGCTGCTGCAGCTAGCCTGTGTACTGCTATATGTGTTTGTGCCCGCCGAGGTATAGCAGTAAATAAGCTCGGAGATGTTTTTCGCTTGGTTAAGGGAGAAGTTTGGAAAAGTCGGGGTCTATAGAGTCGCGGATCTATAATTTGCGGAGTCGAGCCGGAGAATTAGAATTTAGAAAGAGAACATAATTCGTTTATTTTCGGAGGGCTAAACTGACAGTTGGACGTTAACCCTGAGGAAGAGACATTAAGCATATGCAATGATTTTAGAAAATAAGGATCAGCGGGCGTCCAAGCTCCGAGCGTAGAGCGCGTCCGCGCCAGGGATGCTGTAGCGTTCCTACGCGCGGAATAGGCGATTAATTAGGCAAATTAGCTCTCGGGAAAATTGTCTGGCTGCTCGGGATCTCCGCGACTAGACGCGGCCGCTGGCGCGCGCCAAGGGAGAGAGAGGCACGCGCTGTGATGCTGCAGTTCTCTCTCTACCTATGTATATACTGCAGCCTCGGCAGAGAGCAGCAGCAGCGAGCGAGCGAGCGAGCGCGAGAGCGAGATAGAGAGAGAGAGAGAGGCGAAGCTTCTATATACATATATATTCGGCGTCGCAGTTCTCTCTTTGTACATCCAGCGCCGGGGCGAGAGCGAGCGAGACGGGACGAGAGACGTTGGTTAGGGAGAGAACGAGTGGAGGTTTATTGGAGAAGCGACAAGAACGACGAAACGGACGAGAGGGAGCAAGCGAGAGAGAGAGAGAGAGAGAGCTGGCTGGGCGATGCGCTAGCGCCTCTCTCTCTCTCCCTCTCTGTATATTTATTGATTGCCACCTCACCTCCGTCTCCTCTTTCCTCTCCCGCTTGCGCTGCACGAGTGCGAGCCTGGACGCGCGCGCTCGCGAGAGAGAGAGAGCGGGAGACATTTTCCCAAGCGCTCATCCCCGGCGCCCCTCGGCCGAGAGCGCGCGCAAACAGATATACACACGCGGAAAGAGCCGCCACTGCTCTCTGCCGCTCTGCAGCACACCGAGAGAACCAGCCTCCTTTCTCTTTGCGCCGCGAGAGAGCTGAAAACGCTTTATCGGCCCGGCTGAATCGACGTTATTAATCTCCCCTGCAAGCAAGCGAGCCTCGGGCGGATATCGGGCTGGATTGCTGCTGGCTTGGACCGCTTCTTCTTATTCTTCCGCGGGAGCTCGCTCACGCTGATAAGCTTTTTACGATCCGGCGTTTGTCTTTGGCGCATTGGTTTTAGGCGACTTTTAGACAAGTCTAGATTGATTTACGCGAGCTAGTTGTGTAGAGACAGCACACCGTAGCTTTTGATTACGGACGATCTTTACGACGATCCTAACTTTTTGGCAGGGATCCAAGCGAGTTTTGTAATCCCTCAATAATTTGCCGAATCTCTCTTCTCTCCCGGCGCCCCCTGCAACCCGTTCGATTTTCCTTGTGCCCGCGCTTCCATACATCTGCAGAGAGCGAGAGAGAGAACGGCAGATTTCCTTCTTTTGTCCGGACTACAGAGCGCGAGCGCGCATCCGGGGCTCGACGCGCGTTTTAATTTAAAACCCGATGAAAATGCTGCGCGCTGCGAGTCCGCGTTTCTCGATGGATACAGATATAGCGGGCTCGCGCGCGCGCCAGCTCCGAGAGACAGAGAAAGGGGAGAGAGAGGAGAGAAAAAAGAGGAAGGTATATAGTATATAGCGAAGCGCGCGTCGCGTCGCCTCTATCCTTCCCCTCCCCGCGCGTGCAGCCTGCTCTTTTTCTTCGCTTTTCGCCTCGCCCTCTCTCTCTCTCTCTCGTCTCGCAGGCAAGCGTTCTATCTCTCTCGCAGTCGTTTCGACTTAGCGCGCGCGCACGGGCTCGAGAGATTCTATATCGCCGAATTAAAATGCGCCGCGCGCTCGCCCTGGATGCTTGCTGAACGGGGGGGATTGTGGAAAAAGTGAATCTTGCGCAGCGTTTTTGTTAATTACGTTCGGCCCACGGGCTTTGCAAGATAAACAATTTTGCCTTTCTTTTTTTGTTTTTTTGTTAAACCAGTTATCGTGTTTATTTATGTGGTTCATTAACGAGATACTGTCAAAAGTACGTTTCGGGTAGTTTTGCAAGTAATTTTATGCAAGTTCATCATTATTGCATAACGTTGCTAACGCTGCATTTATGTATTGAAAAATCAACCTATAATTTCATAGAGGACATATCCAGGTGGTCACACCTGTAACAACCTATATTTTTAATAATCTAAAAAAGACTGAAAAAGCAGGACGTCGATGAACCTTCAGATCGAACATTCACATATCCTTAATCCATAATCCTCCTAAAATACGTTTCGGAAAACATTTGCCAACGGCTCTCTCACATCTCAGCAGCCCCGAGAATTCTGCTAGCAACACACATATATATATCCACGTCAGCTTCGTCGCACGGAACGCGCGCAAGTGCACTTTGCATATTGCACTGACCTATTGCGCCTGCGTCACGCTCATTTTCTCCCTCGACTCTCTCTCTCTCTCTCCCCGCGCCCTACAACCAGACACTTCTGACAATTACTCGTCGATGCTACGTCATCCACGAGCGCTACCTGCCTCGCTAAAACCAATTGGAATGCGAGCGCAAAAAGTCGCTTTTGCCGGAGAAAAGAGCCGAAAGGACGGCTGGCAGAAGCCGGGGAGCGCGCGCGTGCGGGACAGCAAGGGACGAGCGCCGAGCTATATAGAGCCAAAGAAAATAGCTTTGCGCAAAGAGGACGAAAGTCTGGGATGACTGTGTGCTGCAGCAGGCACCGAAATATTACGCCAGCTAGAGCTGGCTGCTGCTTTTCTTCTGCCCTGCAGATGCGTTGCTGCTGCTCGATTGCGGATGTTGATTAATGAAAATTCATTTTTATGATGAATAATCTTGCCGGGCGTGTATGTCGCGATAAAAATTGAAAGCAATAAATTGAAAAACTTTTGCCAAAAGGAATACATATTTTCCGTGCGGAATTTCATCAAAATCAAGTGATCAAAGAAATATTATGTCTTTATAGTAATAAGCTTTCAAAATCCCATCAAACACATTAAACGATTCGAAAAAAACGATCAAACAAACTTTCCGTTCAGCGATAAACTGTGACACGGTCATACCGCGGATACCTATAACTTTATAGCCGGCGTTAAACTCGAAACCAAAACGAAAAAGTAGCACCTGTATACTGTAGCCTCTCAAAAGTGTTAACGACTGGGGCGATACCTCGTCGCTGCTCTCCACGTATATACATCCTGGGTCAGCTGCTCCTAACGTGTGTGTGTGTGTGTGTAAAAGCGAATAGCCAGGAGGAGGGGAGTTCAATTCTGTAATTGCAATCGATTGTGAGGGTGCTCGCTTGCTCGGGGGGCTCGCATTTTTCGCCGTCTCCTTTGAGCTCGCTCTACTCGTTCGATGTCTCGTCGTCCTCCTTCTCTCTCTCTCTCTCTCTCTCTCTCTCTCTTTCTGTCTTTCTCTCTCCCGGCCAGCGCGCGCCCTCGCAGCAGCAGCAGCAGCAGCTCTACTCTCACGATCTATATTCCGCAGCCGGAAGCCGGCCCAGCTCTCCCCGCGCTTTTTCCATTAAACTTTTTATTTTCTTTCTCCGTTTCTTTGTTCCGCGCCGCCCGCCCGCGCGCCCCCCGCTACTGTTTCTTTTCGTCTCTCCCGCTGGAAACGCGTCTTTTCATTAATCGCCGGCTTGGCTTGTGCCTTGCTAAAATTTTCGCTTCTTCCAGGCCTATGAACAACCCCCACGGCGGTAACATCATTGTAAAACCTCTCCTTTAATAAGTTGATTCAACAAATGCTTGCCTATAGATACAGTCATACTTCCATTCTTCCACATTAAGAAGTCCTGCGAGCGATACGACCAACCCAAATAGCTCAGAACCACCAAATCGCCCATCGCGCCAAAGTTTAAAGCCTCGGCTCGGTTTTTCTTCGCGCGCCGAGCTCCATGAAGAGTCCTCCAGGCCTGCTCCGATCCCGGCGCTCTCAGAACGTATATACATCCATATATATACACACCAAGGCGCTCGCTCGTCCAGAGCAGCAGCAGCAGCAGCAGCAGAGCGGGGCGGCCGCAGCAGCAGCAGCGCGCCGCACCGCACACGCCGATCGATTTAATAACACGGCCATTTTCCCAGAGCTCGCGTAAACCGTAAACCAAACGCTGCTACAATTTTCTCTTGTCTCCCCCCCTCCCCCCTCCCCCTCCTGTCCCACACGCGCTCTCTTCGACTCTGTGTGCCTCGCACCCCACCCCCCTTGACGACCCTCTGTCTTTCGGTGTAGTCGAGCGCGCCGCACGTATATACGAGCGACGAATTGCAATTATTTATGTCTCTCGCAAGTTGGGCGAGCTCTCTTTTTTTTCTTGCTCGCCTCGCTTGTTTCTGTTGTATGTCGTATGGATCCGTGGAATGAATTTGCTCGAGAGGCGCGCAGTGCGAGCCTGATCGATTGCTTTTGTTTGTCGAGAGGAGAGTATCTTAGATGCAATTGAAACTTGACCTGCGAGTCGCTTAATATGCGCTTTTGAGAGTTTCAATTTCGGATGTACCGACTAAATTGACGTGTATATTAGAGCTAGCATTACGCGCGCAGGAAAGGTCCCGTTGACCGTTGAGTTAATTGTCCGCAGGTGCAGCCCAACGTGTAGACATACGCCCACGCGCGGCTCCCGAAAAGTAACGTCGTCAAGCTTGGCTATCCTCGCTCCCGTGCGTATTATAATTGTAAATCCACGAAAACAGGTCGCTCTTAGCGTTTACGGATCCTACCGCCACTTCGTCCTCTTTCAATTAACTCTAGCGCCTTCCACCTTCATTTTCGAGAAGCAGCAGCAGCTCGTGCGCCTCGCCTCCCCGACGCTCTTTTATAATTAAACGTCCCGGCGACGCAGCGCGCGCACACATATATAGGCCTTCGATCGCAGGCCGCGCATTGTACTCCAGTTCCTTCGGCGGCCGCTCAAAGTATATATACGCGTGTTTGCTTTAAAATTCAGCTGGGCGGGGCTCCAGCCTCTCTCTCCGCTCTCGGATCGGCGATTCGATTTTTCATTATATACAGACAGCGCACCCGCTCTCTATCTCTCTCTCGGCTCGGCCGCGCGCGAAAAATATTTAATCGGCTTCCTGAAAAGCGGAGAACGCGCAGCCGCGACTTTTTTGCATGGCTCGCTTACTCAACCTATATTAAGAACGATAACTTTTATCCCGCGAATCCATAGTACTCTCTTTGTGCATCCAACTTTGGAAAAACCGCAAACGTTTCTTCCCTAACTCGCTCCTATAGTCATGAGGTCGCCGCGAAACTGAATACAGCACCGCACGCGTCGAGGAAGATTGACGCGGGCCGAGGGGGTGGCGCGCAGTCCGCTCGAATTCGATCAGTCATCGGGATGTCGCGTGCTTTTGGGCTCGCCGCTTTTTCTCTAGGTGCGCTCTGTCGTATAGGGGAGCCTCTCTCTCTGCTGGCGGCGCGCGCTGGGAAGCCTATCGATTTTCGCGCTTTTCGCCGGGGACGTGCGGAGCGAGCGAGCGAGCGGGAGAGACGCCGAGTTTATTGCTTTCCGGAATCGTTAGCGCCGCCGCGCAGCGCCGCCACGCGCGCAGTTCAGCGGGTCACCGGGCCGCTCTCTCACTCTAGCAAGCGCACGAGCAGCCCTCCGCACTTTACCCTCCCTCCCCCACCCACGAGCTTTAGCATCTGCCCGTTTTTTAGCCCTAAAAACGTCTTTATCGACTGACACCTCGACGCCCGCGGTTTTCTTTCCGATTGGTGACGAGGCACGCGTGCAAAGTAGGGCTTGTAGGTTGCAGAGTCTGCGTGGGTGTAGGGTCGGGCTACTTGACGGCGCCGATTTGATACCTTTTGATATGTATGAACTGTGGTTTTTGTTTTGATTTTTAATCGCCTATTGATAAAAGTGCAGGCAATGGTTAGCATCAGAAAATCAATTATCCAATCATTTAAGGGGATAATGTCTGTAATAAATTTAAGAGAAATTGTAGGTATATAAAAAATGATCAACTTCTTCTCCCTGCTAATTCAACACCGATCAATTTACCAAATTTATCAATGATCCCTCCGCACCCCCATAACGAAACCTTCACAGAAAGGCCGACCTCGACACGATCCGATAAATTGAATTCGAAATCCCTTCTTAAAAAAGTACAAGCGAGCCCGCCCCGGGACACGGAGCCCGCGAGAGCATAAAAAAAGTTATGCGAGTATAACTTTGTTAATGAACTTGCCGCTCGTCTTATACATTTCTCAAGCTCTTGGCCCCGAGAGCGAAAATGGAGGGGTGGGGGGAGGCCAGTAAAAGGTCGAAACTCGGTCGGCGGTTCGCTGAACGTCGAACGGCGGCGTTCCGTTATAGGTGCAGCGCGTATACCGCTGATTGCCATGGCTATTGTTACGGGCCCGTAGTTGCTGCGTTGCTGGCTCGTTGCTGGCTCGCACATATCAATGCCAAGGACGCGCGAATCGATGGAAATCGCCGGCTTGGAACAATACTCCGCGCGTACCTACGCTAATTTCGCATGCTTAGCCTAATTCTCGCGTGCGCTCGTCGATGCGCTCGCAAAGTCGATTTTTATCATCGGAAAAACTTATTCCTTTAGCCAACTGGCCGTAGCGTGGATGTATATGGAAATTGGATGCTCGCTCGCGAGCTGCGAGTTTATTCAGCGAGCGAGCGCGCGCGCGAACGGAGGGAAGGAGAAAAGGCTCGTAACGAAATGAAGAAAGCCAGTGGGGGGAGGATCCGCTCGTTAACGCGGCCGGCGTTGCCCGGGACTGGCGACGACTCCGAGCACAGCAGCAGCTCGCGCGAACGTAACGAAAGAACCGCATTCAGCCGAGCTGTGCTGCTCTGCTCGAGCATCAGTCGCGTCTGAGATAATGACGCGATTCCGCTAATGCAACGTCTACACCCAGTCTGCCCCCCCCCTCTTCCGCCCTAAGTCGCGGCTCTGGTCTGCGGTTTTATACCTGACTTAGTAGCAGCGTTATAGTCCTGTTGTGCGAATTTTGAATTCGCCTTTGCGCTTTGTTATTTTAACACTTATGGGAGTCCGGATGGTTAGAATAAAAAATCGATTATAATACAGTTGGTGATGTAACCTTTCTTATAGAGCGTAAAACTGATTAAATGTCATAATTAAATCAATAATTGCGCAATTCACTTAAGCTCAAATTACAATCTTTTTAAGTAATTCAACGGTTCGCGCAGTTGCACAAATACGTTAATCTATCGAAAAAGGAGAGAAAAGATAAAAAAAAAGAGTTCGATCAATTTCGTTCAACACACTTGCGCTCGCTGCTATTCATCGATTCTCGGCTACTCCCAAAACCGTATCCACTAATCACCTCCATAAAAAAACAACCCATAAAAAGCAGCCCTCCGCAGCAAATAACGCGAAAAAGCCACATAAATCAATAAATTGAATTACAGCTTACTGGCCACGAGGCGACAGCGCGGCCTCCTCGCTGTTCGGCGGCATGCCGGCCGGCTACGGGCTCGGCGGCCACCACCTGCCCTCGGCCTACGCGATCCTGGGCCGCGGCGCCGGCGGCGGCCCCGCCGGCTACCCGGGCTCGCACTCGGGCGCCTCGGGGCCGCCCCAGCCGCCGCCCCCGCCGCCCCCCGCCTCGGCCTACTCGCACGCCGCCGGCCTCGGCGGCCTCGGCATGAACTCGGCCGCCTGGTGGACCATGGCCACTCACCTCGCCACCCAGGACTACCTGGCGAGGCTGCAGGGCGCGGCGGCGGCGGCTGCGCTGCCCGGTTTCCCACCGGGGGCCGAGAGCCTGCTGCCGCCCTACCCGCCGGGCCTCCTCAACGCCGCGGCACACTCGAGCTCGCACAAGTCCAGCAGCAAGTCCAGCAAGTCCAGCAAGTCCGGCCACAAGAGTAGCAGCAGTAGTAGTCAGCAGCAGCAGCAGCAACAGCAGCAGCAGCAGCAGGCCAGCAGTCAGGAACGGAGCAGCAGCCACTCGAACTCGCAGCTCTCGGTCAACGCTGTCTCCGTGTCCCAGCAGCAACAGCAACAACAGCAACAACAGCAGCAGCAGCAGCAGCATCAGACGTCGCAGTCGCAGTCGCAGCAGCCGAGCTCGCATCACAACTCGAGCTCCTCGGGACACGCGCAGACGTCCTCCAGCAGCCAGTCCACGTCCAACTCCCAGTGCACGAATGTCCTGAGGTAAGTCGAGCCCTCCTCCAATTATACCATACTATGCTCGTTTATTTATACTCTTTGAACTTTCGCAAAAGCTCTTTACTAAACTCGCCTGACCCACCTTTCCAATGCTGGCCCCCTAGTCCCGCTGCTGGGAAGGAAGGAAGGTGACTAACGCGTATATATATATATCTAAAACGTTTTAAACGTCGACGACAAGCCGCGAGTTTTCATCTTTGAATAACGCGCTTTTTCTTGCCTCGCAGCGATCCCAGCAGCATACTGGGTGGCGTGCGGCTGCCGCCCGACACCGAGATCATCAAGTACACGTCGAGCATAGTTGGACCCAAGGTCCCAGGCACGACGAACCGGGGCAGGAAGAAGACGATATCGCTGGACTCGCCCTCGGTCAGCGTGCACGCGCCCTCCGGCCCCGTACTGCCCGCCCACCAGACCAACAACAGCTCCTCGGCGAGCAGCCTCATTATGGAGCCGGCCAAATACAATAGATCGAGGGTTAGTTTTCGACAGCTCTATACTTTTTTCGAAATAAATCGGTGAATACGTGAGAATACGTTTTTCTTCTGTTTGCAGAATGACAGCAACGACTACAGGGACTCGGTGGACCGGGTCGAGGTGATAAAACTTCCGAGCCACTCGACGAACGGCTCGATCCTCTCGGCGCCCCCGAGCTACACGACCAGCAACTCGAGCAACTCCGTCGAGCCGGACGCGCCTCTCAACCTGTCGCTGAAGCCAGCCTCGGCGAGCGCGAGCTCTCCCCTCAGCCAGCCGCTCAGCCAGCTCAGCAATCTCAGTCAGTCGCTCCTGGCCTCCGATCGAACGTGTAAGTATATATCAATTGGCTCGATTCTTAAAACAAACTGAGGCGCTTACACCGTCATAACCTTTCTTTAATTATTCGCAATAGCGCGACGCAAGCCAGGACCGAAGCCACGGCGAGTGCCGCAGAACTCGGTGCCGGTGCCTGCGAGCCAGGCCGGCCAGAACCCATCGCTGGCCCAGCTCTTCGCCGCGGCGGACTCGCCCCAGCGGCCGAGCAGCGGCAGCGAGGAGAGCGAGAGCGCGGCCGCTCATCACAAAGACAGGCCGAGGAATCTCGGACGCGGCGTTTCCAAGCCCAAGAAGAACACGGTCGCCTCGCTGCTCGCCCAGAGCCGGGCGCTCGGCATCAAGCCCACGCCCACGCTCGATCCCAGCGTGCCACTTTCGCACCAGGTCTCGCTCCTCAGGTCCAATATTCTCGCGGCCCAGCTGCACGCCTCGACGTACGGTCACCATGACGACAAGAATCAGGTAGAGGATCGAGGGTTATGTTTTTTTCTTTTTTTTGACAGCTCGTTTTCAACTTTTTTTTTTCTTATTTTTGCTTTTGTTTTTACTGGTTTCTTTGATTTCGGGTTTCGTTTTTTATCATTTGAATAACTAAAAGCTCGTTCCCATGTAGCGCTCTTTGCAGGAGAAAATGAAGAACAAACTGATGGAGGCGTCGGGCGAGGAGAGTAACATGGACGTGACGAGCGAGAGCGGTAGCAATACCGACGTTGTAACGGACACGGACGACGACAATGCCGAGGGCACGCCGAGCTCGAAAAAACGTAAATTAAATCATAGCGACAAGGACCTGCAAGTGCCGCTCGAGAGAGGATGGAAGAGGGAGACCGTCATTAAGGGCCTCGGTAAAACGGGCATTATCAAAGGCGATGTCTCTTATTACAGTCCGTGCGGAAAAATCTTTAGGAGCAGTTCGGATTTGTTAAAAGTTCGTTCTTTCATCTTCATTTTTACTAGCATTTTTTTCTCCACGATTTTTATTTATTTTTCGAATGAGTAAATTAACGAAATATATTCTTTTGAAAAATTAGTTCCTCGAGATGCAAAATCCCGCGGAACTGACGACGGCCAATTTTTCCTTCTCGTCGAGACCACTAGTCGGGGAGTTTCTGCAGCCGACGATGGGCCTGGCGGAGGCCGAATTCGTCAGGCTGGGTGCTCAAGAGGTGGCGAGAAGACTCGAAGAGCTTAGAGCCGCTGGCGGTTTCCGGGACATTAGAATAAATAGTCAGTACGAGAGGGACAAACTGGCTTATGCCAAAAAGTTGGCCAGGGAGGAAGCACAACGACACAAAGAACAGGCTAGGTATTATAAAGATTCTCACCTTAAATTTCTGTTAACGTTTTCATTCAACCTCAATTAATATTAGACCTATAATTGTTATTAAATTAACACATAATGTAGACAAACAGTCACGCGAGGAGTTTGTATGATTCTTTGAATAATCACTATTAGTTTTCAATGAATTAATTCAGTAACGAAATATTTTGTAGACTAATAAAAGAGCAAGAAAAGTCTGAAAGACAAGAAGCTGTTCGAAGGGAACGGGAACTTCGAAATCAGCAGTTACTCGAGGTGAGTGTTTACAGCTATTCAGCACATTTACTTTGTTTCAATCTCGTTGTTTCATTCGTTAAAATATCTACTCTTTTTTCTATTTGGGATTCCTACGTTTTTTTTGTATTTTTATTCACTTGTCGTGCGTGTCGCATGCTCTTTGTGTGTACCGTATTATATACCTATTATTATATATATTATGTCGATAAAAATACGTATTTATATAAATATATATGGGTTGGATTTTGTATATTTTAACATTCAAGCTTTTTTTATATATATTTATACATTTATATAAATATATATACGCATTTAAATTTATATTTATTTTTATATATTTATATAGAAATTCACTCTTACTCGTTATCCTTCCACTGTAAACCAAGACCTTTAAATAATCCAAAACACTAATACACTAGCCAACAAAAATTCGCTAGCGATAGTGACAGGAGAGCCCAGCAGTGGTTTTTCTTTTTTAAATTAGCCACGTAAAAAATTTAATTTTTTTAAATAAGTAAATCTGTAATTTTTTTTAATTATTTTATCGCATTATTGTAATTTATAAGAAAAATAAATTTATTTATAAATACATTTTATTTTTTATGAAAATGTAGATTAAATTCCGTTTGCTTGTAACTTTTTCCTCTAATTATGAATAAAGTTAAGTAATAATTAAAGTGTAATAGACTATTATATTAAATATGATTTTGTTAATTCATATCAACGGTTAAAGTATTCAAATAACATATTGTGTAATTGATAGAACTGTGAATTTGGCTAAGTATATTTAGAAATCAATTTTTTTACAGTTTTTTTTTTCAAATTAAATTGACATAACAACATATTTGAATCATTCAATTTGCAGTAGAGTATAATCTGTCAAAATGAGAGGTTTCAATTATTTTTCGCTAGCTAGAAAGCTTACCTCCTTTGTAGCAAATAATAAAGTCTCCAACGTAAGAGAGCAAAATCGACCATTCTGTCAAATTCATTCCTTTACCAAAGAAAAAAAATAAAACAATCTTATTGACTAACATCACTAGTTGGCTACAGACATGCCCTACTCGAACCGCACCTTAATTGCCTAATCATATAAATGCCTACACGCACAATTAAAACCACAAAAATCACGCATTCATCGAGCACTTCACTTACAGTATATAAAATTTCAATACTATAATCACTCTGAGAACACTTGCTATCAGTATCACAACACACAAACCTTCTGTCACAGAAAAAAAGAAAAGCAAAATGTATGTATATCTAGTAAAATTAAATAAAAGTACAAGTAAAGGGGTTTAATATAAAAGCAAATTTAGCAAAAAGTAGTGAGATTGAGAGACGATAGGTTAAAATTACCTAGCGTAGTAAAAGAAAAAACGAGAGTAAAAGAAAGAAAAAAAAAAAGAAGTAGCAGTAATAAAAGAGTATTAGAGCCGAGTGGATTGACGATTGGCCGTGCCTTGCGCTATAATCACACAGGGTCGCAAGCGGCTTGCGTTCACGATCAAACAGAAGATGAAAATCATCCAAGAGATCGAGCGCGGCAAGAGCAAGAGTGACGTTGCGCGCGAGCTCGGCCTAGCCAGCAGTACCGTAGCCACCATCTGGAAGAACCGCGAGAGCATCGCCGAGAGCTGGCGTAATCGCGATATGATGCACTCGGAAATCGACGTCGAGACGGCCAAGAAGATAATCGCCCAGGCGCCACCGTCCTCTTTAAGCGCACAGCATCACCAGCACCAGCAGCAACAACAATCTTCAGCCATTATTCAGCCGCTGCCGCTTGTTACGGCGCAACAACAGCAACAAATTCAGCAACCTGTCTCAGTGCAGCAACATCAACAGCAGACGCCCGCATCCCTTACAACCCCCATGACTCTGACGACAACCAAGTTGTGCACGACCTCGGCCAGCGAGCCGAGTGTCGTACCCTCGGCTCATCAGCCGGATCACCTGCAGCAGGCTCAGAGCCAGACGCAAAGTCAAGAACTGCTGGAGGTAAGATCGACGTTGAGACCCAGAAAACAAGCAAACAGACTCTCTTCCTCGCCCTTATTTCCATTCTATCTTTCGGCTTTTTTTTCTTTCTTCTCCCGTCGTGCGTCTTTTTTTTCTAACATTATTCTTGTTTTATTTCTAATTCAACGGTAAATTCAACTTATTATGTTTTTAGGGGATTTATTTTTTTAATTTCAATTTTAATAAAAAAACTCATTAATCTTAAGTATTGTAGATCGAAACTCGTTTTGATTATTTTTTCACTGCATTACTGCTGATCGTTGAATCGTGTCCTTTTATTTTAATCAATATATCGGAAGGGCGTACTCTATATTTGTTTTCAAGCTAATTGTTCCTATCTATAGATATCCATTTATCGAGTCTGAAATACAAGCGCACACACAACATGTTCAGTCACATACAACACAATTATACTTATATTTATGCGCTGTGAGTGACAATAAAGGTAGCTAGTAAAAATAAAAAGAAACTGACACAGACACATTTACACTTACATGGGTGCACTGTCTGAGCGAAACAAAGCTATACTCTGCAGGAGCCCCTTAAATTTAAAAAAAAAAAAAAAAAAAAAAATTAATAAACTAATCAAAGGCGGCAACTGTGTACTCGAACGTTATGAGATAGAAACATACTATGTACTTGGACATTTTACCTTATGTTTTTGGTCATTGCATGAAATTAGGAAAGCTTATTTGATTACTTATTGATACGATTATATACGAACGAGCACGTGAAACTTTTCAGTGTGGTGAAGACTTAGTTTCGCGTTCGGTTTGTGCTACTTCTTTAGTTCGTTTTTAGTTAATTTAGATGTTGATTTTTCATTTGTAAGCTTGTAGAAGTGAAATGACGAATCGAGTTCGGCTAGAAAGAAAAAATATTACAAGTAACGAAGGCTCGTCGATGTTTATCGTTTTAAGTTTATTTTGCTTTGGTTAAAAATGCTTTGTACTGTGATGCTGACAGAGACTGTTTTTAATTTACGTGTTCAACGAGCCTTCTACTAGCCTATTGCTTGCTACTGAATATACTTCGGGTTTTCGACACATCGACGAATTTACTATACTGCCACACTATGAGAAGCGTTGTTAAGAAGTAGGTGTAGTTCTGAACGTCCTGCTTTTCGCCTGGGTTCGATAACAAAGCTCTAAAAAGTAAAACGCAGAAAAGGTAGAACGATGTTGAAGCAATAAAAAGCTGACGAAGCCTAAGAAGACTCATCGAGAAGAGCAAAGAAGAATTTCAAAAGTGGTATTTGATTTGAAAAGAGCAACTGTGAGAAACAGTGAGAGTGACGAACAGATGAACTAGTAATTAGGCACGTTAGACACTATATAGAGGCTGACGTAATTGTAGGTGCGATAAAACTGCCGCAATACTATCCTGTGCCTAGCTTCTCCTGTCACTATGTATAACAGCTAGCTGTATAATCACACAGCATGCCAAATTTCAAGTACATATAGATATGCATATGTATATGGATATGTATATGTATAAAAACCGGTAAGCGGTCATTAATCAATACAAAATGCGTGTATTTTCTCATTTTATTTTATCTCTATCTCTCTTTCATTTACTTTTCAATGTAAAATTTGTATAAAATTTGTTATTTCGAACTCGTATTTACAACATGTTAATGTTTATTATATCTAAGATTGCGATTTATTTTTTGTTTATATATTTATATATATTTTTTATATATATCTTTAAATTAACGTCTTTTTATATTCGTACTTTTACAAAATTGTGTAAAAGCTTATTATATTAGTATTAAACAAATTGTACATTTGTATTATGATTACTATGCGTACTTATAAATTCAATCACTTTGCATAGCTTTTGCATGTGAGCTCTACACTTTTACTCTCATTAGCTTATTTCACATTATGATGCTTTATCGTTTTAATAATGTATTATCGGTACTTTTGAATTTATTGCTACTCCTTGTTTTATATTGGTGTTGGATTTTCGTTTCATGAGCTTTTATCACTCTTACACCGTCATCTTATTTATTCTATCTTGTAATTGTAGGATTTTTTTGAGAATTTTCTCATAAACTTGCAAACATTATTTTGTATTGAGTTTCAACGATTTCTGCTCTCTTTTGCTTGGAACGTCATAATTATTTATACTGTAGAAATTTTTATATGGATTTAATGAGGATTTGGAAAATCGTCAAATGCATGCTTTATTTCTATATCTGTAAAACGAGCAATTCGAAAATATTAAATTATCTACTTATTGAATTAACTACTTATTGAAAAATGATGCTTATAAATAGATTTTATAATTATTTTTTTAACCGCGTTTTAGTGTAGACTTTTTAATTCGAATTTGTATAGATATTATTTTTTCTCTTATGTTTAAATATTTTTTGAAAGTTGAATTGATTATTTCACACTACTTTAAATACGTGGCTGCTTTTGTGTCTGTAGAAACATATGTAGATTCAGGTTTTTTTTTTATCAGATACGGAACATGAAGTAAGGTCAATGACGCTGAATATTAGAAATGCATTGACAGCATGCTATTAAACGATTAATATACAAAAGAAACAAAAATATGGGTAATATAACTATAAAAAATAAAAGTATACAAATCACACAGACACATATTTCTTGCCATACGGAGAATACGAGTTGCCTTGACATAAGACACGCTGCATAATTTTTTTATATTTCATTTAATTAAGTGAATGCATAATTTGGCAAGTATGAACAAAGTAAATTTTGTTATCAATACTTCAATATCGATTTTGATACTGACATATTTAATAGATGTTAACATTTATTTGTCCAATCTCCTTTGTTGATACTTGCTCTTAATGTCATTAAAAACTCACGAACTATATAATGATGAATGAGTATGAAAAATAAATTAAAATGTGCAGGCGCGGAAAAAACGCCAAGAAGTGGAAAAGTCACGTATAGAAGAGCAACAGCGAAAGCAACAGGTAAGAGAAACTTTTATTTTGGAAAGTGAAATAATTTAAAACTTTTGTAATTAATTATTAAAACTTCAATTTTCACATTGTTACAGGAACGAGAATTAAAAAGACAGCAAGCAGTAATACTGAAGGAACAGGTGAGTTTCATCTTTACATTGACAGGCTTTTTTTTTTATAGTTGCTCAGTCAAATTACGTTGTGCTGTAGTATTAGTTACATGCCATGTTTTTCTTATACTTTCATTCAGCTTATTGTTTGTCGTCAAGTGATTATGTTACAAGAAACTATCCGTTCATTACAATGATATTATTTTATATTAAATGATTTTCTTATCAAATAATCTTGTAATGCATGGTCAAGTTTGAAAAGCTAGAGGAAAATGATTGACTATCTTATCGTTTGATTTGTTTTTTTATCTGTGTGCCGATTACTAAATCTTTTAAGTTTATTATGATAAAATTAATTGTCTTTGTATTTTATGTAGTGATGAGTACTTTTTTAAATTTTCATATTTAATTTTAGTTAAAATCTTCATTTTCCTCGCATATCATATCGAACCATTTCATTTACAACGAAGCAAATAGTGTATTAATTAATTATTGTTAAGTTTCTCTTGCCTTACTCGAAAAGCTATTAGCAATTAGCAACAAAACTTGATTTTTTAATGCTTTGTTTCAATAATTTTGTATAAGTAAATCTGATTTTTTTTATTTTATTTTATTTTTTTAAACGAGAATCGATGTAACGGAAAAAGTTTCAGTATTATGTAAAAGCATAATACACCGATACCGTCGAAAAACAAATATTCGATATGATGGCAATGTAGAAATTGTTTATTTTTTCGCGTGTTCCTTTGCTCTGTGTACGTTTCTCTTTTCTTTCTTCTCTTTATTTATGAGTTAAACCTAGAAAAAATGAAAAATAGAAGAAAATATTAGTTTCGTCAAAGTTTGAAAAGATCGAGATTATTAGTATAAATGGTTATTTGAGCACTGGTGGACTAGATGTGTTTTGTGCCGCAGATGTACATGCAGGAGCTCACCAAGCAGCGCGAGATGCTCTACACCGTCGAGCTGGTATGTCTCATACCTAACTTGGTTTAACCTTCCACCCTTCCAACTTTTACCCGCTATTTAACCATTAAACGCAGCGATTTAATCGCAAAATTAAAACTTCCCATTTTAATTTGCTGAATAATAACTTTTGTAATAACTATTATTAATTCGATTGGTTTACTATTTTAAGAAATTCTATCTACTACTAATGTTTTTCTAAATTTAAATAATTCGAATGTTTTCATAACGCTGTTAAAATTTATACAGTCACCTTATTAACGATGCTTAATATCTTTATAACTTGCTTTTAACTGAAAACTTGCTTGAAATGTAATATTGACTTAATATTATAGATAATAAAAAACAATAACGCTCAAAAATAACTCAATAGAAATTTAAATAATTAGTAAAGCATACTAATAAAAAATCATCTAATAAGGGAGAAAGGGGCAAAAGCAATAAAGCGCTTAGGCTAAATATTCACTATCTAATATCTTTCTATCTGCACGGTGTTTCTTTTTCCAAGCACTTTTTATCAGGAACATGGAAATGCCTATAAATTACGTAACACTCATCAAAAAAGGACGGCTACACTTTCATAAACTTTAATATTTTCAAAAGCGAAAGAGTTTTGAACATATAAATACAGATAAAATTTTTAAATGTTTAAACGCTTTGCTCTTATGCTTTTCTCTATCCAGTATCATTGCGCTATTTTTTTTAAAAAAGGGAGATGGAAATCTGAAGTTTTTTATGTTTTTAAATGAATATTTACTAACTCACTTAGGTAAACTTTGTTGTCTTTACTAAAATTTGCATGCAATGTGGTGAAGGGTTCTGAAAAAAAGCTTAAAAAGGTGTTACGAAATTTTGAATGTTTTTTCACGAGTTTGTAGTTGTATTTTCAACGAGTGTGTTACGTAGTGAAGGCAAGATGTTTTGCGAGTATAGTAGCGTTGACAATATCTTATATACACGAATGCTAAAATGTGTTTGAGAAGGGTCAGAGAAACAAATAGTTAAAATAATTGAGGCTGGTTAATAAAAATAACGAGGAAGGTAACTTTTATCAAAGTTAAGCTTGTCAAAAAATTGTTTTCTTTTTTTCATACCGATGGAATTCACCGTTACTAATATGAGTGTCACGTTCATTTTTTTTTTTTTATATTAACTCCATCATCATTTTTCGCCAAGCTGTCGGTATGAAAATAGCCTATAAAATCCTCGAATAAGAACACGCAAAATAACGAAGATTTTTGTCACGTTTCGCTCATTATCGCTTCATTCATCCCCCTCAAACTCCAATATAATATAAACTTTCTTCTCACGCATCCTAGGAGAGAGAAAGAAGACGACAACACATGGCACTGATACGAGCTCTGGAAAATCGCCGTAAGATGGAAGAGCGCGAGAAGAAACGCCTAGAAGCCAGGGCTGAGAGGATCGCGTCAAAGGAAAAGAGAGCCGAACAGAGAAGGATCGAATTGGAACTCGTTGAACAGATCCGAAAGCCCGTTGAAGATATGGAACTCACTGATCACAAAACACTGCCCGAAATTAGCCGAGTTTCCGGCCTGAAACTGTCCGGCCAAGCTTTCGCAGACATCGTCATGGTCTTTGAATTCTTGCACAATTTTGGAGAAACTTTAGGCTTTGGTAAGTGATAATCTTTAATTGAAAAAATTTTTTCTCTTTCACGCCTTTAAAAAACAAATTGTCTGCATATAAAGAAAATTTAATGATTTCGTATTTGCGCAGATATGGACTCGCTGCCGAGTTTGAAGAGCTTGCAAGCTGCCTTGCTGAACGACGAGGAAGCCGAGGAGGAGATGCTGTCAGTGATGACGCACCTGCTGGTCTGCGCGATCGAAGATCCGGGCATACCGCAGCCGGCGCGCCACACTACCGGCCTCGGACAGAGCTTGCGCCAAGCCGACATCACCCATGCAAACATCAGTGAGGTGCTGCGGATCTACCTGTACGCAAATGCGACCGGTGAAGTGAAAGCACTGACGGGCGTCTGTCTCGAGCGCGAGCGAGATAAGCGCTTTGCTGACCATCATCAGAACGGCGGCGACAACGCTCTCAACTGCTCGA
This sequence comes from Eupelmus urozonus, assembly GCA_900480035.1. Taxonomy (NCBI): domain Eukaryota; kingdom Metazoa; phylum Arthropoda; class Insecta; order Hymenoptera; family Eupelmidae; genus Eupelmus; species Eupelmus urozonus. Next base: position 22,280 of record UELX01000689.1, on the reverse strand, counting down.
GCAAGAACGCTCAGTTCTACGAACACCTGCACAACAACGAAACCTGGAAGATGTCGGAGAGGTTGCGAGACAAACCCTTCCTCGCCCTTAATCCCACGCACAAGGCTCAGATGCTAGCCTTCCTCTGCAACGAACTCCTCCAGAACAAGGCAGTCATACGGCAGATCGAGACTAGCTTAGAGACCGTGGCACAGCTGAAGAAGGAACGCTTCCTGCTCGATACGAAGATACGAAAACTTAGGCAGCTCCATAGCAGGAAGGTTAGGATGGAGGCTGTCGGAGTGATCGTCAACAAGACTGGTGATACAATTACAATTGAGAAGAAGGAAGACGGAGAGGAGAGCAACACCAACTCGACGGCGGTCGGAACCACTCCCACGCCGGAGGACCATCATCACGAGGAAGAAGCCCACGAGGAAGAAATGTCCGAAAACGAGAGCGAGGGCACCCAGCCAGAAGAGGTAAGATTCAATTTCCAAGACCTGTACTATTTTATAATTCAGCTTTCATTTCAATTTACTTAATTTTCTTCTTTTTTTTTCACGTTACAGGAAGAGGATAAAAATTTATCCGGAGAAGAGCTTGGTAAAAAACTTGATAAACTTTTGAAGCAATCGGAAGAGCAGTTGCAGAAACTTAATAATTCATCCAAGGAGTTGCGAGCGCACGTATTTGGCCAAGATAGGTATTGGAGAAGATATTGGGAACTTCCATGCGCTGGTGGAATATATGTTGAAGCTATGGAAAGCGCAGAACCAGAAGTTCTTTTATTGCAAGCTGAACTTGATGAAAAGTACAAAGATATGCCTGTAGAAGAAAAACCCGAAGCTTCTAAGCAAGAAGAAAAGGAAGAAGAGGTTAAGACTGGCAATGAAAATTGTGAAAACGAAACTCCGAATGAGCCCAAGGAAGAGAAAAAAGTTGATGCGCATGACGAAGATGAGGAAATGAAATTAAATGACGATAAGAAGAAAAACCAAGACAACATCGAACAAGTGGCGAATAATAATAAGGAAGTCAATAACTGTGTTTCTGAAGAATTGAAAAATTCATCACCCGAAATAAAAAATGAAACTGACGGTACAGCTGAGGTTGAAGAGGTAAAACAAGAAATAAAACAAGAAAACGAAGTTACAAAAATGGATGTTGACCTTAAGACTGATGAATCTAAAAAAGATGAAAATGGCGTTGATGAAGCAATCATCAAGCCCGCAATAAAGATGGAGGACAAAATTGTTGAGACAATAGCTAATGGTGATAAATTTAATCACATAAATAATTTGCACAACGGCAAGGAATTGAATGGTAGTTATCTTTCAGGTAAAGTTTTGTCCTACTAATATTTTGTTAATTATTAATAGAATAAATACTAATAAACATATTTTACAGATGTCAATTGTACTGAGGCAAACTGGTTTTCAATTCTTCCTCGAGAAACATGTGACACCCCTGGTCCGAGTACAAAACAAATCTTTGGAATTGCAGAATCTACAGAATTAAAAATACCAATTTTCCCACCACCCGTTAGTCCGAATTATGAGAGATGCGACAGCCCTGCGCCACTTATTCTTACACAAGACGAGGCTGTGCAGCTCGAATACCTTAAAATACATGGCTTACCACCGCCAGGTGAAGCAAAACCGGTCCCACAAGGTAAGATTCCGTAAACAAAAATTTTTAAACATAACGTAAAACAGCTAAGTATAAATAATTGGTAATTTTAGATTTGAGATACGGATGGTGGAGGATACAGGACGTAGATACATTCCAAGAACTATTAGAACACCTTCATTCTCGAGGGGTTCGAGAAAAAGAGCTCAAACGAACAACTTGGGCAACGATGGAATCTTTTCTCGCGGTAACTGGTAAAATTTACGTGGACCCTGGCAACGTAGCTGCAACCGACATGTCGGATGCAGAAGACGATCAGGGGCCGGTTCCCGTTCCAAAATCTGATGACCCTGAAGAATGGAGCGAACAAGTTGCAATGCGTGTTGATGCACAACTCTTAGAGCAAGTCGAAGCTCTTGAGGATAAGGTTGCCAATGCTAGTATGCAGGTTAAAGGCTGGAAATTACCACCTCGGGCAGGTACCGAAGAAGCGGAGGAATTAGAAAAACTTCATGAAATGGAACAAGTCAGTGCAGTCGAACAAGCGCGCCAGAGGTTACTTTCTCTTGAAGCAGCCATTGAGAGGAGATACCTCAAACCACCACTCGGTGTTTGGTAAATTTTAAATTTTTAATTCAATTCGTTTATTTAATTTTATCTAAATATGCAATACCTTAACTAAATTTAAAATATTAATTTTGTCCAATCATTAATAATACTAAATTTTCTGCATTAAAAAAATGTATAAAATAAATATTTTTGATTTTAATCAAGTATATTTGTTAATTTACAGTACGGGCGATCCTAATCTGGCAGCTTTAAAGGCAGAACAGGCAGCTGCAGCTTCGAATGCAAGCGCAAATTCATCAACTGATGGAAGTTCAGGGTCAGGTCCTCCGGAAGAAACAACTCCACGAGGCTTAAATAATTGGCGCGAAGCGACAGCGAGAGCTCACACTTCGGCTCAGCTCGCCATGGCGTTGTACATGCTCGAGGCCAGCATCGCTTGGGACAAGAGCATCATGAAGGCTGTGAGTCTAAATCCAGCTAGAAAGTCGCTCTGCGTCAAGCTACGAAATCGCAGTGTCTCACTCAAATCTGCTACTCAAAACAAACAGCTAATGTCTTCTACTCAAGCTTCTGTGGGTATTTGCACTAACTTACTAACCAACTTTCTATGCTTCCTATCTTTCACGTCCTTGTGGCCACTTACGTACAAAAAGAAGAGAAACAGTGTAATGAACAAGTTTTAGTAGAACATCTATATATATGAGAGACAGGGACAGATATAAAAGAATAAATAGCTTATTCTTTATGTGCGTTCGTATTTCTTATATGTACAGATATACTATCTAATGTTATTCTTATTACTGTAACTATACTTGTTTTTTTTTGTTCGTAAAAAGCCTAAATCCATAGATCTCCTTATAAATAATACTTAATTACTAGTTTTTGACATTTAAACTTATTTCTCAACCTAGAAAAAAATAACCCCCTTTTAAACTTAAACTTCAACGCTAATAATCTATTGCGCCTTTCTATCCTTAATTTTTAACCCTATACCTTATTATCCCACATTTAGAAAAAAGCTTTAAATTTTCTTTGAGGTCATCAATTATAATGATAATTGAAGACAGAGCGTTAATTTTAATAGCAAAATTAACCTTAAAATATTTTATTATAAGGGGTTCTTATAAATTTGGGTAAAAGTCATTTTTTTTATTCTATTATTGCTATACAGCTGATTGAGTCGTCGATTTTTAAGCTATGACGCTTGATGCTTTGAAATTAATATATATTTTATATTTTGTGTTGAAAAGCAGCAGAAAAGAATAAATTTTAAGTTTAGCTTTTAAGCCTTGATGATATATATATATATATTTATAATATAATTGCTAGCATGATTATCAGTCAAAGCTAATTATTGAATGTGATCTTTATTTAGCATCTTACACACATACATTCACATACACACTACTCTACTGTTGGTACAGTTAACAGAGAAATAATGATTTACAGATTAATTGTGGCTTACACACTAAACAAATGCTTACATGAGCTTTTTATACTGATTTAAATATATTTCCTTGCTTGCTGAACGATATCTTTTTGCTAAAAACATTTTTTATTTATCTTAATTTTAAAAAAAGGCATTTTTGTTATTAAATGTTGCATGATAAAATCATTATTGTTATAGAATGACTATAAAAACTGATACAAAATTTGAACTGATCTTTACATTAACCTTTTTAATATCTTTTCTTTGCTGCTTCTTTAACTAAATAATTTGTTAGTATTACTATTTTAATTAACATTACGCTGCTTATTTTAATCAAATTATAATGAGCTAATCGTGCATATAGATGAATTCAGTAAAAATTGGCCTTGTAGTATTTGCATGCTTCAACAAAAAGTTTTTTCTGTTTTTGTTACAGAACTGCCAGTTTTGTCATAGCGGTGACAACGAGGATAAGCTGCTGCTATGTGACGGCTGTGATCGCGGCTATCATACTTATTGTTTCCGTCCAAAAATGGAAAACATTCCTGATGGCGATTGGTAAGTAATTTATAAAAATTATTTTAAACCACTCTAAGCTCAAAATCACAACCTTGATATGATGTTTTGGCTCTCGTGGTTTAAAATACAGTTCGGCACTTGTATGTACGTTGATTATTTATCTCATTTAACTTTATTCCTCGCTTAGCTTGAGCAAAAAGCATCTTACAAGGCGAATAGTCAACTACTGCACTTAAGTCGAAATATACTATTTTAACTATACTGATTAAATTTATTTTAAACTTTTTAAAACTTTTTATAGGTACTGCCATGAATGTATGAATAAGGCAACAGGAGAGAGAAATTGTTTAGTCTGCGGTAAGCGAGTTGGTAAAAACTTGGTTCTCTGCGAGCTCTGTCCCAGAGCTTATCATACTGATTGCCATAACCCTGTCATGCCAAAGGTAACTAAAATTTTTAATGAATATAAATCTTTGATAAATAACTTTCAAATTATTAATATAATAATTATTCTAATTAGATGCCCAGAGGAAAGTGGTACTGCTCAAATTGTCACAGTAAGCAACCAAAGAAGAGGAATAGCAGCCGAAGGAGTCACAAAGGAGAAAAAGGGGGAGGCACGCGAGACAGTGAAAGTTCTGATCATCCACCAGCTAGGTGATTACGTTAAAGCAAAACAAATGTGTCGGCTCGTTGGTCCAACGTGTTTTATTTACAAGGTTTACAATTGCGAATTACAAAATAAAATCTTAATCACTTCTAGAAATCAGTATGATGACAGACACATGCACACACACGTTCACGCATACACCACTGTTAAAGTCTGAATTTGAATGAACGAAAGATTGAAAAAAATAAAACTCAACTGCGATTATATGCACTAGTAAGCTCGCTAAATCATAATCATGATCGATAAATGACGACTTAATTGCGTTAGCGCATTTACTGCTTTATTAAGACAGGGTGTGCCATATGGTAAATGCCGTTTACTGGTACACCCTTTATTTTTTAATTCCGTAAGCTACGATTGTGTTAATTTAAATGAAATCAGTTCGGCTGCGTCAATCGGCAGATAATTACATTATTATTTGATTAAGTAGACACCCTGAAGCTTTTAGAAGCTGGTACGTTGTGTCGAACAGGCGTATTTATGGTAACTCATGTGTTGTTTTGCGCCGCAGTCCAACGCCGTCTACAACCTCGAACACGCATGTAGAGGATGTCAGTTCTTCAGAACCACCAACGCCAACCGCTTCTCCAAGGAAAGAAGGAAATGCCGGAAAAACGCTCACAAAAAAGCAGCAGCGGGAGCTCGCGCCCTGTAAGATTCTCCTCGAACAGTTAGAACAGCAAGACGAAGCTTGGCCTTTTCTTTTGCCAGTTAACACCAAACAATTTCCAACCTACAAGAAAATTATTAAAACTCCTATGGATCTCAGTACAATCAAGAAGAAGTTGCAGGATTGTGTGTAAGTTACACATTTAGTAGATGTCATTTTAAAAAATAACCAGACATACTTTAATATTATTTAGTCAAAGTTAATTGTCCTCTTGAATGCGAATGGTAAAGCTTTCCTACTGTAAAATATTTCCAAAATTTATTATTTATACTAATTCTTTAATAATTTAGTAAACATTTGTTTTCTCTGGGAGGCAAAAATTTATTTCTTTTCTTTATTTGAGGATTATTTAAATTGACTTTGGTTGTATATATTAATGTTTAGAAAATAGAAATTAATGAAGTGTTTCATATCGTTTTAGATATAAGTCACGAGATGATTTTTGCGCCGACGTTAGGCAAATGTTTATAAATTGCGAGATCTTCAATGAAGACGATAGTCCTGTAGGCAAAGCCGGCCATGGGATGCGCAACTTCTTCGAGACGCGCTGGACTGAAATAACAGGAGCTCCTCCTCCACCTCATCCACAAACACATAGCTGAGGATCGGCTCGCGTCCGTAGTGGTTGCAATAGTTTTGCACATTTTTACTATTAATTATAGAGAGAACAAAAATGGCTACGTTTGAAAAAAGCCGTTAATAAAATCGATAATCATAGCGTAATCCTCGCGTTGATCGCGTTCTAGCGATCCCACATTCATCCTTCGTTTGCCAGGCAAAAATACATTGCGCACTCTTCATTCACTTAAACACTAAAATCCGGCCTAAAAAACTTGGTACGTTGATTCTTACGTGATAAGAAAATTTTCTTTTACTTTTAAAATCGCAAAGTATTTTGAAAATACTCATGGTTTATACGTTAAAAGCATTCGATAAAATATGTTTCATTTTTACAGTATTTAAAATAAAGATTATTTGAATAACTTTTTAATTTTATTATTGAAGTAAATTATTTATGAATTAAGACATTTCTCAGGCCAATCAGAAATATCGAAAGACAATGTTTAAAGCACATACTTTTGAAGTTCTTTTTTTACGTATTAAATTAGCAATTAATTTTTTTTAATGTAAAAAAGAGAAATAGTCTTGAACGAATCGTAAAATGAATCGGTCAATGTACTTATACGAAACAGTTTTGCCTAAGTAAATCCACGGTGATTTGCAATATTGTATTATATAGGCTTAATATTACAGAGTCATTGGCGAAAGAAATATTTTGCAAAATAACGAATGTGAGATAAAAAGAGATAGAGATATATTATATATAAAAGGTATATACAAATAAATAAATAAATGATTATTATATATAATGTAAAAATATGCAGTCAAAAGCTATACATACACAATAAATGTATACATCATTCAGATGAAGTAAACTGACGTATCTGAATCGAAATAGCAATTTAGAAAAAAAAAAATTAAATGCCATTCCAGAATTTCGTTCGTGTACCTTTCCATTTATACGTTCGAACAGTCCTGCGACGAAACTCGGATTCAGACCGAGTGTAAATAGTGAAAGTAATGAAAAGCCAGAGGTTTTATAAAATAAGGAGCAAAAGCGAGAGAAAGAGCGATTCAAGTTATTATCAATTATCAGTATTTTAAGATTTAAATTAAATAAAGTTGCACTCAACGTAACGTGGAAATAAAAATGTGTGCCCTTTGCAAGCAACAAGTTTGGAGAGCTGCATGGATATTGAAAGTTTGATCTGTATATAAGTATGATGAAAATGCTAATGTTTTGCGAAGCTTATGTATTGATAATAATAATTTGATGACAGCTGTGAATGAGTTTAAAATAGAGAATTAAATAATATAGTACTTTTTAATACGAGCAAAAAATAAATAAAAACAGGTGAATGCGCAAGTAGTAAATGCGATACTCTGCTTTTCAATGTGTAGTGTACAGTTTTTATAAAGAGTTTTTTAAATCCGGTCTGAGCTCGCCGTTTGTCATTAAGGTTCTTAAAGAAGTGGCATTATGAATGTTCTATTTGCGGTGCGAAGCCGCCGATCGCACTTTAGATTTCATTGTATAGACTTTCTCTTGTAATACAGCATTATGTCGATATAGAATAAACTAAGAACTATAACATATACACTTCGGATAGTTAAAATTTCAGAACAAAAATGAAATTCTTTATTCAACTATTACTTTAAAAGATTTCATCATTATGCTTATTTATCGTCAAACAGTCAGCGGTTTTTATGTAATTACTTTTATTTTATTAGTAACCAATTTCTTATCATAATTATCATATTGGAAATTAAAAGAATATTTAAAAAATTCAATTTCTTAAGGTCCTTTTACTTACATTTTAAATGTATACAGCAAAGTACGGTTTAAGTTTATTTTTTAAATCAATTCAATCTTGTATGTGATTTGTAAACTTTGTAAAGTTTTTACTCTATAACTTAGTGTCGAATTGCGGTTCTTATGAAAGAATGTTGTATGAATGTATGAGATTTATTATCAGTGCGAGCATCAAAATCGTTGATAGAAATTGTTTTGTATGTATTTGATGTAAATGATTTTCAATTTTACTTGTAACATTGATATGTATAACATGGCTCGTAGATGGTATAAAAAATATTTGCACTCATAAAAAAATATTCAGCTAACAGATGGCAAAAATAAAAGAAAAAAGTGTTCCTTTCTCATCAAATCAGCAAATTTTTAATTTAATTTCATCAGTCAAGCAATAATTTGAACATTTAATCATATAAAGTATTCTTGTATTTGAAAATGAATGTTTGATTAATAGAACAAACAATAGACTTAACTATTTTCTGTTTTTAAGTTATTTATTTTCTTTTGTAAAAATTATTTCATAGCAATGAGCAGTATTGCGTTAATTCAGATTTTTTCAAGCTGTAATTTTGTCTGTGAGATATGAATGACATATTAGGGTACTGTAAAATTATATAATGTACCAGCAGTAAGAGAAGAGATAATTTTTTAAGGATTTAACTCTTATTTAAAAACTAGCTCAGCTAAATCGTTGATTCTCGAATAACGACGCTTTTTATACGAATTTTAATTTTTAATGCGATCTTATGATACATTAAATAGTGTAATATTAATGATTATAGCGAAATCGACCGTATCAACCCTCGATAACGATATAAAAATAAAATAAAAATAACGAAATGCGCGGGCGAAGAAGCGATGAATTTAGAGGTATTATGATTGTCTATAGTTTAAACGATGGCTAACTTTAGGTAGCCTATCATTGCTATTTAAACAGACTTAATTAATGTATTGCAAATGAATTAATAATAAAGTGTAAGCGAAGCGTGTAAACGAAACATTTTCTTTTTCCTATCATATAACCTATTATATTTTTAATTTTAAAGTAGCATTAATTAAGACATTTTCAGTTTTAACAATTTGTAAAGAATTCAAACAGATCCTTATAAAATTTCTTTTGGTAAATTGGTTTAAAAAACTTTTTTGTTTTAATCTCGAAAATTATTAATTAATTAATAAGATTTATAAAAAAAAAAAAAAAAAACGAAATAACATAAATTTATTATTCTTAAAATGGTTTACAGTGCTTGGTTGACGGTCGAGCGGTACTGTTCCTTAACTAGTGCTTAAATAGTAAAATGAATAATATAATATTAAATTATATACAATATCGTTTTTTGAAATCAATGTCTATATAATAGGAAATGTGTTAAATTACTTTCTATTTTAAGTATTTTTGATAATATTTGAATTCTTTTTGACAAATTTCAAATGTTAAAAGCAAATGAAAAAATGCGAGTAACTTTATACAACGTACTTACATACATAGTATAAAAATAATGAATAATCTTTCCAGGCTGAATCCTCAAGATTTTTAAATCCATCTAAGTATGTAATATTCGATGGCCAAATAATAAAAAGGAAGCAATTAAGAATAATATATATAAGTATATTCTCTAAAGCTGCGTCTAGTCAGCCGGCTTTCATTAATATTTTTGTACTTACCTACATGTGGCAATTGCAACTATGATGAATCTGCAATACCCGCACAGGTCATAAAAAGCATATATATCGCATCTCATGCAGTACATATACATGTATACACACATTCTTTTTGAATTTAGAGGTTAAGGCTGAGTAAACTTTTTGATAGAATCACTTATAGAATATAAAGATTTTCGAGTACTTTTATACGTATATATAAGGATATGAAATTCTCATAATGACTGTTCTTGCCCATCTCCGACGAGGAGCTTATCGTGAGTAAAATTTATCGTAATTTCTTATTTTTACTTCTTACTACTGTGCTAATAATTCTATTTACTAATTAGAGGTAAACATTTTTGCATTTACGATATTTACTTTAATTGTTTTTATATATATATATATCAACACTAATACTATTTTTGCCGTACAAAGTTTATAAAAATTTACGTTTAGTCCTGAGTTTGCTAAAACTATAGAATTAAAATATTTTTAGTCTTATAAAAATATTTCATAAAAGTTACTCATCATTAACTTTTGTAATTTTATGTTTTTGCTATAGGAGCTCGACAAATTTTTAAATCTCAGAATTCCTGTGGAATTCTGCAAAAGTTTGTTCGTCTTGAATCAAGTTTTGTACCAAAACGTGTCCTTATTTTAACAAAAATATCAAGATATCAATTAGAAAAACTTGCCAATCCAAGTCTTAATGAGGAACAATTTAAAAAAAAACTGTTAAGTAGAGGTACCAATTATGATGCAATTTTGGCTGGTCATCAACGAAATAAAGCTACTGAAACAAGAACTGTTGAGGCACTTAAAAATTTAAATATTACATATCGGATTAGAGACAGGTACTTAATTTTGTAGTATGAAAAATTTTTGAATTGTATTTTTTACTAATATCTAAATATCTAAATTCCAGACATAATATAGATCTTGACAGTATTACATGGGCAGATTTAATTGTACCAGTTGGTGGTGATGGTACCTTTCTATTAGCTGCTAATTTAATTACTGATAATACTAAGCGAATAGTAGGAATAAACTCAGATCCAGAATTTTCTGAAGGATTTTTAATGCTGCCATCAAAGTATACACACAATATAGAAGAGGTATTCGAAAGACTCAAATCAGGAAACTTTGAATATCTTATGAGAAGTAGAATTAGAACTACACTTCATGGTGAAAACATTTGGAAAAAACCTTTTCATATGCATGAAAAAAATACAGATCAAGACAATGAAAAGTAATTATTTTATTTTTAAAATTTAAATATAATATTTTATTTGTAAATTAATATTTTTAAACTTGTTTTAGATTCTATGAAGTTCATGACAAAGTGACTAAATTAAAGAATAACCTTCCAAAAGTAAGGCAATTACCTTGGTTAGCACTTAATGAAGTAAGATTATATATTTGTTTTAAATTTTTCTATTAGTATAAAAACTTTCTTTGATTTTGAAATAAATGTTTTTATTTTATTAGGTTTTTATAGGGGAATCTTTGTCCGCAAGAATAAGTATCTTACACTTATGTATGGGAAATGATACTTTTCAAAAAGTGAAAAGCTCAGGTTTATGTGTAACTACAGGAACGGGTTCTAGCTCCTGGTATAGAACAATAAATTCCTTAAATCCACAAATGGTTGAAGATGTTTTGACTATGGCAGGGTGTAAAAAATCTTATTCACATGAAGATATTAAAAAGATTTGCTTTAATTTTAATTCAGGACTTCAGTATCCAGCTGGTATGTACAGAATTCAAAATTTTATTGAGATATTTAATAAAACCTAATGTTTGTAAGCAATTATAAATTAGATAATTTTAAATTATTGAAGATTAAACTTTTACTATTTTACTATTTAGAGGAACTTAAATTAAGTTATGCAATTCGTGATATGATTGTCAAACACATTTGGCCATTACCAAAAAGTATGCAGCCTCGTGGTTTTTGTGAAAAATTAACAGTACGATCTCAATGCTACGATGGTGGATTAGTTATTGATGGTGGAATTGCTGTTCATTTTGATGTTGGTGCTACAGCTGTACTTGAAACCCTGGAAAACGATACACTCCGAAATATCATACTTCCTGATTGAGATGCTGAATAAAAGGAATGGAATAAAATTGTATATTACACATTCCTGAAGAATAATAATACATTTACACTCTGAATTTTTTCCAGAGTAAGCCTTAGAAATATATTATTTCTAAGTTTATTATTACTTTTGTGTTAGTTATAATAATGCTAACATACGGATTGCAGATACTTTTAATGGGTGGTTAATAATCATTTTTTTTATTTCATTCATGTATTTATTATTTCATAGTATATCTTAAGATCTGTAATTTATATTTTTTTAATCGATAACTTTATACGAATGAAATGAAAAAAAGAATGAGCAAGTTAAAACAATTTTTACAAAACTATCTTAAAAATTTTACAAAACTTTTTCACTTTTACTTTAATTAACAGAAAATATGACGTATACCGCTAGCAAAGAAAATATTTTGCACTGCTTGTTAAGTTATAAAAGAACTAGTAAGGGTTTAAAAAGAATACTTTTTGAACATCTTTTGCAATTGTGATATTATACTATTGTACAACGTCTAATCGTGAAATTGATATTATATTTTGTACGTGTTTAGATTATTAATAAACAATAAATAAAAAAGTTACTGTATTGTGTATTTATAATTTTATAATTAATTTTTAATGGCTTTATTCAATCATAATCTGTTGATCTAATTGTAACAGTTTCTTAATAGATATTGTTTTTTATTTTCTAAATTTAAACAACGTTGATTCCCGATCCTTTATTTATTGTTACTTTAATAAAAAAGCTATTTGCTTTCTACTTCTAAATTTTTAGAAAAATAAATAAATCACTATTAAAAAAAAAAAAAAATTGCAAATTCATTTTATTGCTATAAAAGGTATCGCTTGAATGCCTAATAAAATAAAAAACATCATATTCTATAAGAATAAGTATGGTTTAAGGGGTTTAATACGTGACATTTATAAAAAAATCCAATGTTTCATAGCAATAAGAAGTGAATTACTATAAAACAAATAACTTAAGATTTAAAGATTTCTCCTGAGACTGTAAAAGGTAGGTAAGTATAAGTTGAACTATACTTTTGCACATAAAATTATAGCCAAATGCAATTTTTTCGTTATGCAATTATTGGACATCATTTTCGAGTGAATTTTAGTAATTTTTGACCTAGTATAAAAATTGTGGTAACATTTATATACATACATCATTCATTTGTACTCCTGGAAATTAAGTTTTTTGTTAGTAATAAATATCTGAATTTTCCTCTTATACCCTGGGGTTGATTCGTACAATATATCAATTCTAATTTCTTTGAAATTAATTCATATTGATGCTACGAAAATAGAAAAGAAAATCAGATAAAATTATCTATGAACCAAAAACTATATGTAAATAGCTATACAACAAATCAAAGTCTAAAAATTCAATAAAGAATATTGACCGACAATGTAAAATTAGAAGGTATTCTAAGCCAAACGTTAGATTCATTTACGTTTATGTTTAATAATAAATATATAAATACATTTCTGTTTGTTTAAAATCTTTAATGTTTATATTTTAAAACGATTCTTGAATCATTGTTATACTAAATTAAAAATATTGAAACAGGTAAAAAGATTTAACTTGATAATCATTTAAAATGAATAATTTATTAATATAAAAAATAAATATTTATAAACGTATTCTTAAATTTGTAAATTTGTAAAAACTAAAAAATTGTATTAATTATATAAGATTAGAATGAATTTTTTATTTTTATGATTTAAAGACAAATTCGTAATTTATTAAAGAAAATCGCAAACTTGCACTTTGTTTAAAAAAAATTTTAATATTTTAAGATAGAATGTAGGGTAGACCGAGTCTAGTTAGCTACAATAACATATTGATAAGCTTACGCACATATGTTACTTAATTTTGCTAATTAACCTCTAGACAATAGTCCTTGTCATCTCTAGAAAAATTGTATGAAATTAAACTTTATCAATAAGAGTGCGGTTAAAAAATTGTAGATTCCTTCGCGTTTTAGATGTTCAAGTATAATTATTCAAAGTTTCCTCGGTTCACATGTTCATAGATATAGTATAATTTAAAAGGCTTCAAAATGAACAAACTTTAGATGAGTACATATGAATATCTAAACCGCTAATTAATCCGAAATTTTGTAAGAGTACACTTTATGTTAAAAATAAATTTTGTATAAAATTATAAATAATAAAGTATAGTTGAAGTAACAATGTCTTTCTGTAAATTATATATATATGTACAAATTAGCTGACTTAATAATTAAATAAAATAAATTTTTAATTAAATGTTCAGGTTCAATTATAAACTTTATAGTTATGAATTAGGGTTATTATTTATTTTATTTTATAAATATTTAAACCGGATAAAAATAATGTTTCAAAAATGGCTCCGCTTCCGTTTTATATATCACAAATTTTCATAAATATTTCGATTGCTGTTCAATTTAAATGAAAATTTGTGCAAACTGTATTGATGAAATAAATTTTTTTTCTAAATTCTTTAAAATAATAATGGTGATCAAAAATTTAATTTTTATTAATTATTTAAACTTTGAATTGGTTTTAAGAATGATTGAAAGAATAAACTTATATATAAGTCGCCCAAAACGTGTTAAAAGAACTTTTCAAAGTTTTTTTCCCGGTCATCCATAAAGTTTTAAAATTATTATACGATTAATGAATAGAGAAATAAAAAACAAGTATTTAAAAAAAACATTAATTTTTTAAATTCTTGTCGAAAAAAATGTCGCTTTACCAAACCGTGAGTTAGGGGGATTTAAAACATGCTTTTCTTGTAGCAGCTTTTGAATCGTAACTTTTTAGTGCAACCTAAAGTTGTTTTTTTAAATAGCAATAATTTTTTATAAAATATTAATCCACAGTCTAAATATGTACTGTTTTGAAAATGTAAAAAATAAGCAATTCCTTTCCAAATTAGTTTAAAAGATTTAAATGAAAAATTATTAGTAATATAGTTTTGAATACATAATTCTAACACTTTTGTTTTTTACATTTACATGCATCTTTTAATAGTAAAGGAACAAACGGAGATATGTAAAACAAGTCTTGGATTTTTTTTTGAAGAATTCGCTAATTTGTAAGATTTGGTTTTAATATAAAAATTTATTAAACACAAAGAAACATCTAGCCTATTCATACGTGCCTACATTTCGTAACTCATACATATTTTGTACCCAAAAAGAAAAAGAAGAGCGTGTAACATTACATCGTGCTTTCGTCCCCAAGATCACGCCTTCATTGTTGAATTTTGCATTTTGTTGTGTATGAAATAAAAATTAAAAGAAAAATTGTTGTGTCCGCAAGTATAAAAAAATGTTTACCTTTTAGAAAACAGTAACATTCACTAAGTTGAAAGTATAAATTCCATTCACATTTCAATTTATTAAATTAAAAACCTTATATTTAAATTATTGTTTTCTTTTAAAAAGGCGATTGATTGCACATTTGTTTGCAAAAATCAAAGTAAAACAAAATAAAAATTAAACAAGGGCGAAACACAAGTGGTAAGATTATAATGGTAAATAAATTAAGTTTAATTGCTACGTAATAAAATGTTAATTACATATCGATTAATCGATCAATTAAGTAATACACACGTCTCGTGCAAAAGTGTAAAGAATTTAAGTGCTACACTCAATACCGTTTTTGTTTTCATGACTTAAAATCGAGTTTAATAATTCTTGACTACAATAAGCTCTTCGTAAAACGTAGTAACATTGTAGTTTACAGTAGTTTACAATTGTTCACGCCTGGATCATCAATGTGTCTATTATATAGGTACACATTATGCCAGAATCCAGTTGTAGAAATTTGCCGTGTCGTCTTGTGATTTTTTCACTAAAGCAGACCACAAGCAAATCAACATAGGCTTTTATAATCAATGATTTATCTCTGGTTAAATTTTCACAGTCGCATTTACATTGCTCTTTATAATTTTAGCCCTTACAAATATCTCGACAGCTCGATCCTGGCATTAGCAATTTGTTCTACGCATTAAAAATAAATATAATATGATAATCATCCACCCGTCATAATATTATTTGATCGCTTATCATACCAGGTTTATAACCACACATCCTTTATTAGATGTCTAAGTATAAATAATAAATAATGAATATTCATGTAAGCTAATTTATCCTTTGGTATGCCACGTGAACTTTTCTCGGGTAACGAATCGACTATCGATCACACTAATTCCAACAGTCAACCAACTCTTGCACGCTTTTTTCATCCGTAACTGGGATCGATTGAACCTATATCCTAGAATTATTTTAATACAAGACAATAGCACGCTGTTTTTTCTATTCATTTTTTTTTTAATTTCGCATCTTCATTATTTTTTTCCGAATCATTTTGTTAATCTTGATTTAATGTACCTTCAATCTCTCTTTCTTTTTTTTTCAACGTTTGTTCATCATTATGAACTTCACAATTTTTTAGTTCCTTGTTAACAATCATACGATGACACTCGTGATATAATAAATATAATAATGTTTACTTGGTTTGTATTTGTATGTTACAATATCTCCTCTTCGTCAACTAATCAATACCTTATTGTCGTGTGAACTATTTTCTTTTGTTTACACTGCGTGATAGTGAAAATAAGATACAAACCAGATATCTATATATGTATATCAGCAGACACATTTTTTATCCCATCATCACCTCGTCCCTTGTCTCGTTCGAATGCACTCGAATTCTAAACCCCGTCGTTAAATTGTAATTAAAACTGATGCACAATTTGATAACAATGAATTAGAGCTTGGTGGCGTTTATTGTATAATTATGTATTTATTTTTGACAAGGCTTGCTCGTGACACTTGTTCATCTCTGTTGTTTTAATACTTAAGCGAAACACGTTTTGATATTGCCAACGATACATTGCGTTAGAAATCTATATAAATTACACGGTTTAAAGCGACAAAATGTTCAGTGATTAATTATATATCTCTATTTTTCGACAGCCGCGAATTATTGTGCTACGACTTGGGTCGTTTTCTTCTAGTCTGTTAGATATGTCTTTAATATCAATGTACAATGGTTTATTTTGGGTTTATCTTACAAGCTTCGCCAATGCAAGCTCATGTTCTTTCATATGAACACGAAATCAAATCGTATACTCTTGTGTCGAAACTCATAATCAAGAAATGATCTTGCAAATTTGTTTATTGATGAAGCGAGTAATGGAATTCGATGCAACGGCGTAATACTTTGTCCACTGAGCGCAAGAGACGTGTGCTTTTTTGCTTAATGACACCGAGAATGAAAGTTAGTTTAGTGCTTTCTCAAATGTTCCTTCCTAGGCACTTCGATCCGACAGGGGAAAATTATATATTCTGTACATCGCAATAACAGCTACAGATGTTATAAGATTTGCAATGAACCCTGGCGAATGAACGTCGGGATATTTATCAGTTTCTATTTGTTTTCTTTTTTATCACAATTTCAGTGTCTCATGAATTTATTCAAATTTAAACTTTTCAATCGCACGTATATTGATTAATAAATTATTTATAAATATTGCAAACATCATAATTTTATTAATTGATATAAAAAATAAATAAATAAGTACATTAATAAACAAATTATAAATCAATATGGAATGTTCACTTGTTTTTTTGGAACTAGAATTACTGAGTGTATAATGTACAAATTATTGGATTGTTTAAAAAGCAGGCCAATAAGTATCTATTATTACAACGATAAAAACGTTTTAAATAAAAATATGGAACATTACAAAATAGTACAAGAAAAATTTTGTTAACGGCCAGTGAGTGAGCGAGCACGCAGTCGTCCCTTACGATTTAGTTCGCGTATTAAAAGTACATCCAGATCCGACCTATATTATACTGATGTCGGTCTGTTCTCGAGTTTTATTCTTTTTGTTTTCTGCAATTATAGTAAGAATAGGTTTCAAGTACTTACTTATATATATGTGTATACACATATATAAGTATATTATAGCTTTTGCGTATAAAAAACACATGTATACACACACGGATCAGAAATAGACTCTTCCTCCTATGAAATAATCATCGTCTGCTTTGACTTCAATATTCATATAATCCTATCGGCATGATTTGCAATTTGAATTTCTCTCATATTAGCGCATGAACGTTAAATCTTTATGATATATATATCAACGTAAAATTTTTTAACAAACTTGTCTGTATAACATTTTTAATTCAAATGATAACTATTATTTTGTCATGAATGATTCAGGAATAATCTTATTTTTGAAAATTTAATCAAATAGTTTGAATTTATGAATGCATTAATATGAGAAAATTTTTCGACAAACAAATCATTTAACTCGCGCGTTATTGTTATATATGTGTATATATAAATAGATTATCGATTTGTCTCTTGAGTAAAAACGAAATGAATGAATCGTTTCGAATTTCCCGATACCCAATTAAGTAAATTCGCCGCGTGTACCTCAGACGGAGGATCAAGAAAACAAATGAATCAGTTCTCCGGTATTCGTTTTTGTTCGTATCTCCATAATATAGTATTTCATAATGTTTACCACTATTATTAATACATTATACTATGTTCCTTTGCTTATGTTACGCTGCCTGTATCTTTTATCTAAAGGTGTGTATCCCGCTTTCGCGATACATTTTACAAGTTTATACCACTTTTTCTACCAAGTAACTATCTACTGCTTAAATTCCTTAACAAAAAACACTTGAATCAATATTTTTTGAATAATAATAATCGCAATAATAGTCAATAATAGTAATAATGATAATATTAATAATAATAATAATAATAATAATAATCATAATAATCACCATTTTCGCCATAATAATAATCATCGGTAATAATAAACTTTTTTCGCAACTAATATATTTACAATGTTTTATACAAGTCACTATATTCTAGGCACCGTAACGGGCCTTTTTCCCCCTTTTTTTTTAACTCTTACGTCCCTTAATTCACTCGGACAATAATTTTACACTTCAATGCCATTAGCACTTATATTGCGATTGCACGTCTAATCGAACCCATCATTTAATGTTTTACAAATCTCATTTCTCGCTTCGTTTAATTAATGCTAACGCTAACAATTTTCAAGTCTTGGGAAAAATGCTATTCGAATTCGTACAAGCTAATTTTAATTTACAGCGCCTCAATTGGCCAATTCCTCAAAAATTAATAAATCGCTTACGCGAAAGTTTAACGGCTGATCAATGCCAAGATTTGTAAAGCCGTGCGATTATTATCGACGTCGAACTGTTGCAATACAATTGTAATGCAAATATTAGAACTCTTGACTTTTTACGGCTGTTAGTCTCTCAGAGACAAAGGTAACTTCTCCATGAACGATGATTGCGTCATTTGTCAACACACTACACTAACCACTTCATGTCTTTGAGCTTTATTTTTTCTATCTTTTTTCGAGCATCACTCACTTAAGTTTTACTTATATTATCATCATTATTATTCTTATATATATGTTTACTTTGTACTATATATGATCTTAAACCGGCTGTCAAAACTGACGCTTTTGGTACGATGAATTTTTACAATGACTTCTTAGCGACCGTGCGTTTCTCATTATTCCATTTGTTTAGATTGCAATACTGTTTTGTTTTCACATTTTGAAAGCACAAACCGATAAAAGGGTGTGATTACAAGTCAGCTTGTTTGAGTAGCGAAAGATCTGATGGAGAATCCGTATAAATAGTTAATTTCTATGTAGTTTGTTAAAAAAATAACAAAAATCTTAATATTTAGTTTTGCTAAATTGATATTCAATATTTTATCTGATACATTAACAATGGTTTTATAATATGATTCATCCATCGCTCATCGCTACTCGGTAAAAAGACTAGTATAATAAGTAGAGTAAATGCGCAGTTCATTTAGATTTTGAAAACAATTCCAAAATTATTTGGTTTAAATTGATTAGCGTTTCACAGCTTACATGCAACAAAAATGATGTATATATGTATATATACGTAGGTATTAATAATATGTACAATTTTTAGCACAACAAAAAATCAGCACGCTTTTGAGTCCCTTGTATAAATTTAGCATATGAATAATCTTATAGCTTATTAATTCCGCACCGGCTCATCGCAATTATCAGCTTCAAATGATTGGCGCCAAGATGCGTCCACATATGTGTGTCTGTTTAGGTATTGCGTACAACTTGCACAAGCCAAAAACACTGTGTCTCATTTTAGCGGTAATTCCCAAAACTTCTTGGGAGTTCTGCGACCAACGAGGAATCGACGAGTCAATACTTTCACATTTTAACGACGCTTGCTGCTTGTTGTCCAATTACACCTGCTCTCCCTTTCCGAACGCGATTGTTTTTAAAACTAATTCTCTCCTTAAAGTAAAAGCGACTCGTGACTTGCGCTAGTAATGGCAGAGGAATGATAACCGTTCCAAAATGCTTCTCGAACGAGAGGTTGTCCAAGCCTCGGGCCTTGCAATCGTAGATTCTCGAAAAGTGCACGCCTTACGTATATAGGAACTTGTATGCTCTCGCCTTGTGTGCTCGAACGGCTCGTGTTCGAGAAAACAGTCGCGCAAGCAAACTTAACAACGAGATACAATGAATCCGCGAGTTAATAAGAGCGCGCGCGAGTGCGAGCATAAATAAGTAAGTAGTATAAATCTAGAGCGAAGAATAATTTTGACTAGAATTGTTCGAGGCTTCGATAAAAATAAGGTCGCGACGACTAGAACAAAGAAGTCTTGGCTGATTAGCATACGGCTAAGGTATATATGGCTGAGCATATGGCACTCGTTAGACTCACATGAAAGAGAGACAGAGGGACAGAGAGAAAAAGAGCGAGCGAGAGCGAGAGAGAGAGAGAGAGAGACAGAAAGAAAGGGAGAAGTACGGCGTAAATCGTTCAACCGGGGCAGCAAAGCGTTCGTTATTATTTGTATTAAGCGGTTGGAGGCTCGCTCGGTGAATGCGAAAGTGCGCTGCTACCAGTGGAGGGTGGCAGCTGTTTAGGAGAAGCCAAGCTCCTCCTCGGGCGACTCGTCGTGATACTCCTCGTGGTCGGACGTGTGTCACAAAACGTCGCTGGCCTGGCGCGGACTGATGCCGATCGTGGGCGAGAGCTGGCCCTCGTCCACGCTGACCGTCTTTGGATCCTCGTCCTTCCACTTGTCCATGGATCGCCGGCGCGCGTTCATGAAGAAGTTACCCACCGTCGTCGGCTCCAAGCCGAGCTGCCTCGCGATTGTCACCTGCATCTCCTTCGACGGCCTCTTCGTCTCCTGCAACAAAAGTAACGCAAGCAAAGTTAGTCATCCGAGCATCGGCTAAACTTTTAGAATGAAAATTCGCGCTCGTGTGGCCGCTCTCTAAAGTAGGCTAAGGTCATTTCATCGGGTAATCGCGCTCTCGCTGGCTCGCTTCCAACGCGCGCCGCAGCGAGATAAGCGAGATAGGAGGCGGACGCCTACGGAGGCTCTCCTATTTTCTTTTTTTTTTCCACCCCAAAGCCGCGTGTATACGTCTTAATAGTTTTAGCTGGCGAGAGCTTGCGCAGCGTAAAACGGCGCCGCGCTACGCGAGTGTGTGCACGCGGCGGTGCTGGCGGCGACGGCGGCTAAAGAACCGACGGCTGAGAAATTATTCACGAGCCGCCGATCGATAGCCTCGAGCGCGCGCGCGCGAGCGCCAGAGCGCGGAGGGGGAGAAACGCGAGAGAGCGAGACAGAGAGCGCGATTCAACTATCCAGCCCTCTACTCCTCCCCCCGCGAGAGACTCGCTCCGTTTTGTGCACACGCGACTGCAGTCCTCCTTCGCAACACCTCGACCCGCCAAGCCGCTAGCCTAGTATCCAAATTTCCTTTTCTGCGATCTTCTTAGCGCTTGGCTTTTTTCTTATTTTTAAACGAGTTTACGGCCTGTTCGGAGGCGTTTATACGCTTTGGAACTTTGTTTGCGAAGAGATAACATTGTTACCGATTGCCTAAGCGAATTAGCTGAGGGAAATTGTTGCGTTTGACGATTTATACGGATAAAGACGAATAATTTTGTTAGTATTTATAAAGCTCAAGAATAAAAATATGAAAAATCCAAATTAAAACTTAATCAGTTGGGGCTAATCATTTACTCTCTAAAGTTAAAATAGTGAAAAATCACTCAAAAATAGTGTATATGCTCTAAATGGCACACTAATTTAAAAAGTGTGACATGTGTACTAATGAAATTAGTGAAATGTATACTATTAAATTTATTGCATATGCACTATCAAATTTAGTACATATATATACTAGTTCTAGTAGTAAAATTCATATATTTTAAATCTGAATGTATTTAATAAATTAGTGAAAATACAATGATTTCTTTCATACATTTTGTCTTCCAAATCCAATTCAATTTGTGAAAATTGACCATTTTTAGACACGGCAACCACGCACTTAATAAGTTACAGGGAGGTCAAAACACCATTTTTGAAATTGTAAGGTTAAGATTATTATTTCAAAAATGACATTTGGACCCGCTGCACAGTAGCCCATACTACTTACATGTGAATGCGAGCGCCACCGCATGCTTTCTCGACACTATTTTAATATTAATATTTCACTATTTTATTATTGAACACTTAAACTCTACTACGAAAAATAGTGAAATTTGTTGATTCAAATTAAACAAAGTTATTCTTCCACTAATTAATAGTAAAATTTCACTATCTTACTAGTAA